>RJWM01001288.1:0-160697 GCA_004363535.1 Dasyprocta punctata | reverse complement strand
CAATTCTCAGTTGGGTTAACAGTGCTGCTTTAATTTCTTTCATAGCTTCGTGGAGTTGTCTCCCCACTTCTGTTGTCAACTCCTCTGAGAGTTTAATTTTTGGACTCCCGACCATTTCAGCATTAGAATCAGTTCTGCTTGTATCGGAGTCCGGAGAGCGCCCTCTGCCTTTCCGTCTTGGCATTTTCCTGGGCTCGCCTGTGAGGCCGTGTTGGTCCACTGCCTCTCCCAAGCCTGTTTCTGCTCCGCGAATGTCTACTGTGGTGCGCGAGAGGATGGGGCCGCTGTCTGGTAAACCATACAGGGCCGTGCGCCAAACCTCCTCTGTCACCCCCAGGGCACCAGCGCCATTTCCACCACGGCCTTCCAGGAACCGTGCCTAATTATGTGCAGTTCCGGTCTCAAGATGGCTGTCCCTCGCTCTCCCTCGGGGGCAGGGGGCTGGGGGCCGCCGGGTTCACTCACTCGCCCGCTCGCGACCACGTCGCTCCACGGTCGACCGTCATCTCTGCCGTCGTGCCACACCGCAGCAATTCTACCGGCAACTCCCCCGTGTATCAAGAGCACCTGGATCGTACCTTCTCAGCTCGGGTCGCGGCGCTGATTGGATTCCACTCCAGACAGAGGTGCTTCTGGTCTCTGCCTTTATTTCATTCTTTTACTCTTTCCACGGGCTACAGTTCTCGTTTTAGATTCTTCTTGGGTCCAGAGGACCCATCTCCCTCTTTTTTCCTTCTCTCTGTTATTATATTAGTTTATATTCCAGCATTTTGATGGTATATTCAGGGAGCCTCCCTGTCACAGTGTCATCTGGGCGGCCATCTTGGAGGAAGAGCCGTGAGCCATGAGCCCTGTTTGACATTTGTGAGTAGCTTTGAAGTTTTATGCTTCAGTCATTTGGGACAGTTTGTATTACCATGCTTTTGAAAGGTCAGGCCAGTTGAACACAGCATGTACTCACAGTCAGTTGTATCCAGTGGGATCTCCTGCACTGCTTTTATGTTCCTTGCATTATCGGTCAGCATGGCAAGTACTTTTCTACCTCATGTCTACCAGTAACTCTCAACTTTACCACTCATGCATTCCACCAGGTGTCTGTTCTCTATTGCGTTACTTTAGAAACCAGCAGAGGCAGGTTGACATATTATCTCAGATTTTGAGTCTTTCTTGCACAGATTGTTTTTTCCATTCTCCTGTTCAGCTCAGGAGACTTATTCAAAGGTTAGAGAAAGTCTGCTGATAATGTGGCCTCAATAGCTTAAAACTCTCTGAATAAGATTTATTGGAGGTGTTGACAAAGGAGAGAAATAAAAGCATTGGGTTTTGTGTTTTGTTTTGTTTTGTTTTGTTTTGTTTTGTTTTGTATGAGACAGGGTCTCACTCTGTAGTTCAGGTTGGTGTTGAACCCAGTATGTGACCCAGGCCAGCCTTGAACTTGTGGGAATCCTCCTGCCTCGGCCTCCCAAGTGCTAGGATTACAGGTGTACACCTCCACACCCGGCTTAAAAGATTGTTTTTTGATTCCTTAATACTTAAGTACACTTTTTGCAGTTATATGCTATTGAGAAGAAACTATAACAATGGGTGGGTAAGGTAGTAGGTGATATTACTGAATAATTACCGATTTTCTTAAGTATGATATTTAAATTATATAGGGGATGTTCTTATTTCTGGGAGTTGCAAACTAAAAGGTATTTATAAATTAAATAAGGCATCTGTGACTTCTCTTGTCTTTCAGCTAAATCCAGAGACTATATGTATGTATAGTGTTATATATACAGAAATAAAGTAAATAAAAAGATGTTAAAAACTTAAAAATCTAGATGAATAGCATGTGGATATTTACTGTTGAATTTTCTATAGGTTTAAAAATGTTACATAGAACGTTGGGAGAAATGGATTTTGAACAATTGTTATATCCTGCAACCCTCATTTATTTTGCTAATTTGGTTAAATTAATTTGCTGCTGTGTCAGACTAGTTGATAACTTAAATATACTTTTAATATTTGATTCAGAAAGTTTTAGACATCAACCATCAGTAAGGATATATATTTTTCTTTTTGTTTGATGCATTTATGGATTCTAGAGTCATAGAATCAGAAAATTCCAGCTTCCGTCCAGCAGTAGCTATAGGTAATACTTTTGACAGGAAAATAACTTATAACTTAGTATACACAGCATAACATTTCTCGACTGTACAAACATCATTAATACTTTCTGAGTTGTATCCTTGAAAGTCCTCCTTGGTTATAACTAACCTGTGTATTGGCTTTTTCTGTTGAATGGTCTTATTCAAGCTGTACGTGGGTTTCATGTGTCTGATATTTAATGAATAATATTTGCGCTCCCTTTTTTCCTTATGGGGAAAAGAAATACAGTTGTCCTGAATTTTCCAACTGTCCAAATTACTATGAGTGTATTATAATCCATTTTGTCTGTGTAGGCCAGGGTACATACATTGCTTCAAAACCAAATCCAACAACAAACCTGGACTGATGAGGGCACCCCATCCACGAGAGAGCTTCGCACAGTGTTGCTGGAATTTGCTTGCACCCACAACCTGGGGAACTGTAGCACCACTGCCATGAAGCTGTTTGATGAGTGGGTGGCATCTAATGGAACTCAAAGGTGAATTTTGCATCTGCTCAAATCAGTTCTTTCCTGGCTCATAAATGTTATAAAACTAAATGTTGATATAGATTCACTGTATGCATCTGTGTTACCTAAAAAGATATTTTTTTAAAATTGTGATCAAATACACATAAAATTTACCATTTTAACCATTCTTTAGTGTACAGTTCAGTCGTGCTAAGCATGTCATGTTGAGTGCAACAATGTCCAGAACATTATTTTCTCCTAAAAAACTGAAATTCTGTGCCCATTAAACAATTTCCCAGTCCCTCATCCCCATAGCTCCTGGTAAAAATATTCTGTTTCTGTTCTATGAGTCCAAGTGGTATGTATATATAGAGAGAGAGCCAGAGACAGAGACAGGAGTGGCATCAAAAATATGTATGCATCATGAAAAGAAAAACTTGTATAAGTATTTTAGGACTAAATTTATTGAGACATCATGAGATTAATACAAGTTACCTTTGGCATCTACAATTACAAGAGGTGCTCAAAGTGGTAAACATTAGCTTCCAGATTTTTATTAGTACGGCAAACTGCTGAAGTGTATGTACATATTTTTGGCGACTTCTGCACATTATGGAGCAAAGATTCAAATAGCAAATGGAAAGTTAGGTTGAGGAATTTGAAGTCTTTCACAACCCTAAAATCTTAACTAAGATAGTAGACTGCTCACCTGGTGCCCCACACATTTCCTGCTGCATTCATACCATGGAACTTCCCAGATTGTATTGTACTCTATATGTTTGTTCCTTGCCCTGTATTTGGTGATAACCCATGAGTTCCTATTGGACATGGACTGTGTCTCTTCTTCGTCTGCCTGTTCTTTGTTTTATTTTGTTTGTTTGTTTGTTGTTATGTGTAGACAGGATCTCACTGTGTGACTTACATTGGCTTTGAACTTGCTGCGTAGCTCCGGGCTGACCTCAAACTCATAGTGCTCCTGGCACTCCTAGTGCTGAGATTACAAGCATGTGTCACCATACCCATACCCAGCTGCCTGCCTTGTTCTCTGTGAGAGTTCAGTGCATAATGGGAAAATAAGACTCACTGAATTAACTTTCTTGACTCTTGCATAATTAAGACTTTTATAATTATCACCTACTTTGACTCCCAAAACACCACCACCAGGCAACTCCTTGCCTCTGTATTCAGAATTTGTCTTGTTCTCATGTTTTACCCCTCTCTTCTCTTCCAGCCTACCTACTGATGTTATGGTAACAGTGTTCAAAGTTGGAGCAAAAACCGTTGCAGGCTGGTCATTCCTCTTAAGCAAATATGTTTCTGTCGATTCTGAAGCTGAGAAAAACAAAATACTTGAAGCTCTTGCCAGTTCAGCAGATACACGGAAACTTTACTGGTATGCAATCACACAAAAAATACGCTGTATAGAAACCAAAAGATAAAAGCACTTTGCTCCTAGAATTAGAGCACGTTTTGTTTGAGAACTCCTTTTTCCTCTTGTTTTGTCATAACTAGACCCAATTTAGTATGATAGGAGGCTGCATATGCTGGGCTTCATTTTTGGAATTTAACCTCTACAGGTTGGCATAATCTGTTTTGTAATCACAGCTTCCCCCTACTCCGACTCAAAAAGTTCTTGTTCTGCTTGACATGTGGTCTTTAACACCACAGTCAGTACTTCATTGTTTTGGACCAAAGTATTTTTCTGTTCCGATTGTCACTTTGAAAATGCAGGTAGTTCAGAAAAGATTTAATATGAAAAAAATTGTATGCGCTACCTTCCTATGAATTTAGCTGTAATACTTTCCTATTTTAATATCTAGCTGATGACAGCCTGGAAATAATTTTCACATGGGTGAAAGAAGGGCAGTAATGAGAACCTCACCAGGCAGTGGCAGGGTAGAGGAGCTCTAGGTAGCCAGGTGGACCATGAAGTGTCTGGAGCTTGGGGCACTGTGCTTAAAATTCACTCCAAGAATGGAGGGAGGCACGTAGGGCTCATTGCTTCTCTTGTGTAATTTTGCTCAGATAAACCCTAATAGTGTCCCAGAGATATTCTCAGCACCCACCCACACCCACTTTCTCAAAGATACACTTTAAATAGGCATTTTCTTTAAAGCAGTGGCCAACCTCTGACCTAAGCAAACAGACACAAGCATTTTGAGTAAAGAATGTTCAGTCTGCATACACATACACTCATGCGTGCATGGATTTACCCTATACCCAGTATTTTACAGCATTATTTTTAATGAACCATCAGCCTTTGAGATTTGCCAAGTCACTTCATAAAGCCTGCTTCATTTGTTTTTATGTCTGCACAGTATTTCAAAGCATGGCTCTATTGTAACTTATTTCGCTCGTCTTCCCAGGCATTTGAATTTTTTTCCCTTCCTAAAAATGCAACCAGATTCTTTTTGGGAAGTGTGTTTTCCTCAATATGAATGGATAGTATAGCATAGTAGATAACAACTGAATACATTCAGATGCCACAACTGAATACATTCATTATTTATTGATTAAGAACTGTGGGACAATTACACAGTCTTAAGTTTCTTCAACTATAAAATGGAGACATGTAATAAATGTTTACTTCATCGCCTGTTGTTTCTAGACCTTAACAGCATTTTCAGTACATAGTATCAATAAACACTATTAATAAGAGTCTATTCTGAAATGTATCTTCACTGTCAAACCATTTAAACCCAGTGTTCTAAAAGTAGTTGTATACCTGCCTATTCAAATCAAATACAGTTTCTACCAGGAAAAAAACTCACAAATCTCCAGAATTGTAATAAATTCTACCAGAATTTGTTTCCTAAATGTCTTTACTATATTGGAAACTATATGTGACTCCTTATCTTGTTGAGTTCTTCCTTTATTTAAAAAATAAAGTGACAAGTTTTCAACCAATAGATCACTGTTAAACTAAACTAACACTTATTTCCCTAGAATTGCCATACAGCTTTAGTTAAGCCACCAGTCCTTATTTTAGTCATCGCTTCTGCATGAATGATTATTTTGGAGACTAAATCTGTTTTGCTTTACAGGTTAATGAAAAGTAGCCTCGAGGGAGATATCATCCGAACACAAAAGTTGTCATTTATCATTAGGACAGTGGGCCGAAGTTTTGCTGGACACTTGTTGGCATGGGATTTTGTCAAAGAAAACTGGGATAAGCTTGTGCAGAAGTAAGTTTTTCAGAGGATGACTTCTAGTATTCTGCATTTGGAGAAGCAGTGTACCACAATGTTCTGGTGCTCCACATGTGAAAAAAACCCTCAATGTTGTGTTGCTTCATGGAAATGATGATTTGCTCTGAGAGAAAAAATGCTACTCTTTCGATGTAACTGAAACACCCAGAATTTTTTACATTTATAAATATAATTCCAAATCATAGGTCACTTAGCAGTGGCATTCCATTCAAGCACTAATCCAGGCTGGCTAAGCCCAACCACAGGCCCCTCAGCACCATACGGCCACAGACTGTTTCAGAACATCATTAGAGCTAGATAGCACATAGGTTTCTTTCGCTTTTAAAGTAGTCATAATGCTTGTAGGTGATGAGAACATCAAATGCATTAAAAATTTATCTAGCTATCTCAAACATCCCCCCTTGTCTCCCATCCTTCCTTCCCACTAACAGAAGTATAAGCAGTGATGGTGAACCTATGGCATGTGTGGTGCAGTGGGCTGTTGGTTATCATTGAGAGCTCTGAAAGGTTCACATCACAGGTGTGGTATATGTGGACAACACTGACTGCCCGGGCTATAGTTATCGGAAGTAGGACTCCACCCTGCCTTTGGCATTAAGACATTTGCTTTGCATTCAGAAACAGTGCTTTGCTGACCAGCAACTGCCTCATTTTTTTCTCTTTTATATTGTGTTTCTTCAGGTTCCATCTAGGATCCTATACCATTCAGAATATTGTTGCTGGATCAACTCACCTGTTTTCAACAAAGGCACATTTTTCTGAGGTTGGTGGTATAACATGCTTGTAGGCAGACTGGAGAACTCTTTCCCTTCAGGCTTCTCAGTTTCAGTGAGATGATGGTTTCTCATAATGATTCCTATCCCATCTCCTATCTGCCTTCATCAGCATTAATGATTCTGTATTGAGATTACTTTTAGGAGGCTATGTGGCAAGGAAGAAAAATTCTGATTGCACTCTCACAGCTGTTTCCTTGTCTCCCTGATATTAGTAATCTAAGTGATAAAAAAATTCAAGAGTAAATTTCTAGCACCAAGCCTCTTCAGACTCTATTTATTTATTGCTTCTTGAACATTACTTTTTAAGTTAGATTCCTTTGGGGGTAAGAAAAATGTATTTTTAAAATCACTTCAGATGTCACCATGCTTGATTGAGAACTCCACATAGATAATCGTGGATGTTAAAATACTTCTTATGCTTTCAGATATCAGCATGGCCATTGCAAAATAAAGCTTATTTTAAAAGGATAAACAGAGTTACCTGAAGTTTACTGTTTCTTTCTTTTTTTTAAAATGCTTCTATGGAACTTGCAGGTCCAGGCATTTTTTGAAAATCAGTCAGAGACAACTTTTCGGCTTCGGTGTGTCCGGGAGGCTTTGGAAGTCATTCAGTTGAATATCCAGTGGATGGAGCAGAACCTGAAAACTCTGACGCAGTGGCTGTAGCATGTGAACCACACCTCATCTTGTCACCCATTCACAGAGCTTCTGAACTTGGGCTCTGCTGCTTTTGCAAGAACTGAGGTGAATCCAGGATGGCTGCGAAGTTGTTTGCATTCATAGGAGTTCTAGTTAGCTCAGGGCCCAACTGTGTTTTCATCTGTCTTTTCTGAAATGTCTTTAGACAGTATGTGTTTATTACATTATATTCACATATATGCTAGTCATCTACAAAATCAATATTTTTTCTACTTTGAGGATATACCAATGAGGGAAAACTAGTTTGGGAACTCTTCTGTTTCTCAGGATCTGCAAAATTACCCATACAGTGAAACAAGGAAAGGTCTACTACGACAGCCACCATCTTTGCAAGCTGCTGATCTGTTAGCTGTTCGTTGCTTCTTGTTGATAGATGCTATTGAAATGCGGTATAAATTTGGCCTTGAAAAGTACTGGAATGAAGACATTGAAATATCCACCTGTAGAGAACTGATCTCAGTTGTGCAGATCTACTTGCATTTGGGGTTTTGAATAATCCTTTATTTTCTGAGAAGAGTTTAAATAATATCTGTAACAATTATATTTTTTCCTGCAGAATAGCCAGGTGCTACAGAATTTTTAAATTTTTTTTTGTTGTATTGAATAGATAAATAAGCAGGCCACAAAGTTAAATTGTGCAAATGTTTAACACTTCATGCTTTGTATTGTATCATTTTACCACAGGAGAATATTCTAAACTGAGTTAATTGTAATTTTGTTTTCTTCAGAAATGCCAGTATCCCCCACATCTGAACACAGGCATCACTCATGCCCTAGATTGACTTCGTTATAAATAAGTATTTCTGTATTTGTGGTAAACATTCTGTAAACACTGGTATTTTTTATCATAGCCTTTTTGTCTTCACAAATTGTGGACACTTTTTCTCCCAATCATACCCTTCTGTAGATTTTTATTTTATATGATACAGTGGCATATTAGAAGCATATTTTAAAATAGAGCCTTTGAGAAATTATAGATTTTTATTTGAAGTTCACCATAATACCTTAAAGGAACAAAGGAGAATGTGGAATGCAAGTAAGTTCAGTTTATGTTTCATATGGTGGGCTCTGAGTTTTTTCCACTGTTAAAACTGTACTTTTCTTTGGTTGAAAACAAAATCATAGTCTTTCTTTTATTGTGGCCAAACTAGCTTTACATGGTGTGGCCAAAAAAAGAAAGAAGGAAAAATGAGAGAAGATATCCAAAATCGTATGGCATTTTTATTCCTTCTGAAGGAAAAATACTGTACTTGAATTTTTTGAGCTATGCAGACCTATATCTAGATTGTTGTGTTTCGTTTCTTAGGAGAGTTTTCTTCTTGAGAACTTTATATTTTGTTTAAAATAGTGTCTATGTACATAAAAATTGGAGTTATTCATTTATGAGCACTTAAAACACTCCACAGAGAAGACAATGGAGAAGGTCACCTTTTTTATTCAGCAGATATAAAGTTAGAATATGTGGGGTTGTGTATAAAATTCTATTTTATTTTATGAAAATATTTTTATATAACAATTTAAGAGGCTGTCGAGATTTAAAAAAAAAAAAAGATAGCCTGCTTTAACCCTAGTGTGTTTTCCCCCAGCTTAGTCTTTTCTAAACATTTGTCCCTGTGTTTTTGAGTAGAAAATACATCCTCAGAATCACAGAATCATCTGTAGACATTAAAACTGAGATGGTAGATCTTTATTCCTCTTATACTTTGGTAAATGAATGTTAATTAAGTCGATACTGAAAGTTAGTGTGGTTTTTGTATTTTCTGAGTAAGGAGGAAATACTAAATTTTTGAGTGGTTTTTTGTGTTCTTTTTTCCACGTTGTATTACTAATTTCCACTTTAATGCAGAATTTAAATTTTTCTGCTTCTCAAAATCATTTAAGATTCTTCATTTTTACCAGCCCATCTTTACATTACTTTTGAAATATGTTAACTCTGCATATGGCAAATCTTGTCTTAAATTATATAATTTTTTCTGTATGTGTGTGTATGAAAGAGAGAGAAGAAAGAATGTGTGTGTGGTATGGGGTGTTATAAGTAAAACTTTATCAAAACATGGGCTAAAAAGGGTAACTCTTGATCCATGGCTATCTTTATACTCAAAGGCTGTTCATTCCTATGATACTGGATAGGTAATTGCAATTTTAGTTGTATATTTCCCCTCAATAATTTGTAGTTTAGTAGACCTCACCTAAATGTTTTCCACACAGTTCCATGTATAATATTACACTGATCCATTTATATAGGACCTCCTGAAACTAATTCTTAAGTTATGAATGTGAAGTTAGGGTAAAAGGTAGAACTTAGAGTAACTGTATTGGTAATTTTCATATTTTCTTCTCAAAAACTTTCTCTTGTGCATATGCTTGTGGGAACTCAGACTGAAGCACAGAAATCGCAGTATGCTTTTTATATAAGCACACAGATTCCTGCTACAATTGAGTACTTGAATAAGTTTTCTGTTCATTGCAGAGAAATGGTCTACAATATGAATGTAATATAAAAGGCACATCATAGATATTTAGGAAATACTGAATTGGAAATCTAGAATTACAGAAGGAAAATTTATGCTTTGGAGATTTGAAAGGTTATGAAAGTAGAAATTGGAGGAGTCCAGTTTGTTCTGTTAAAATGTAAACAATTAGGTATATTCATCTGTAAGTAGTGACAGCTTCTAGAAGCTTGTGCCTTTATCTTGTTTTATTTAAGTCTCTTCAAATGAAATTGTGCTGTCATTGTTTCAGTGTGCAAACTTTCTATCTTTGGTTCTATTTAAGTTCTAACTTTTCTTTGATGTATCTGTTTTCATTTTGTGGGACTTCAGCTACTGTAAGAACAAAGGAGCTATCTGAAGAGTCTTAAGTATCAGCAGCAAATCAAGCTGCTTCAGTGTAACTGGGTACCAAATAGAATCCTTTCTGAATACATATTGGGAAATAAGACATTAAAATTAAGGGCTCAGTTTGTTACATGACTGATAACCTATTACTGAGTTGAATTTTAAAGGAGTGTATTCTGCTTACAGCATCTGGAACCGTAGTCCACAGTTAGGTTTCTGAACATTTACGTAATTGCCATGTGTGTCATGGAGCTGCAGGAAAGGTGTAATGCATCTCAGATGTGTTGTCACCAAGCACAGCAGTTCCTGAGGTTTAATTCTAGGCCTATGTAAGAACTAGGGTCGTGGGGATAAGGTCCCTTTCCTCACCGTTGCCTTCATTACTTAACTTTTTGTTGGAATTAGCTCACTTTTTAAAAAGCTTCTCCCTCCCATTTGTCTATTTTTAAACTAAGATAGACACTTTTTCAGGGTTTTGTATTCTTTTGTTTTGTGCTTCATTCTCTACATTGACAAATACTAAATGAAGAGTGGAGGTCTGACAGTGTGATCAATCTCTTCTCCCTTTCCCTCACTGCTCACTTGTAGAATAGTTAAGTGATTCTTTCTTAATTTTTCTTGGGGGGGGGGGTTAAAAACTGTACATATGTGGTTTTAGATGTTTTTATAATTCTTTTATAAATTATGTCCTAATAAAAAGTGAAAATCTCTCCCCTTTCCATGTCACCTGTTAAGGCAATAATTACAAAGTAGTTACAGATTGGTTTTCATTTTTTGAAAAGGAGGCAGTTGTGTTGGGAAGACAGCTTCTTTTAAAAGTGTGTACAAATGATTTTGCTGCTATTTTGTGAGTGTTGTTTTGTCTTGGACTTCATCCCTCCTGTGGACATGCGTATAAACCTTGGCAGTTCACAGTGTGCCTTGTTACACTTTCTTACTGCCTGCGTGGACAAGAACTAACAAAGTAGTCACAGTAGCTGTTGTTTTGATCTAGGCTGAGGAGTTAGGTTGTCTCTATCATTCTTTCAAGTATATATAAATGTTCTGCCACTTCTAAATGTTTCATATTATTCTTGTTTCTTTGCATTGGATGCATGTATACTTAATGAAAATTGGGGTTCAGAGAATGGCATATCTTTTTTTCCTTTATTGCCTCTTTAGGTCGTAGCTCATAGATTAGTTTTGTTTGGGGTGTGGGAGAGAGTGAGAATGTGCTTGGTGTATATAAATGCACTTGCTACTACATTGTGTTACTAATTCATTTTGTACTGTGTCCCTCTCATGGCTATGAAGTACCTATTGAAATGTGGAGGTCTGGATGTGTGACAGTTGCTTCCTTCTCCCTCACCTCTGTTGCCTTTGGGGCAGTAGATAAAAGGGGCGAGGTGTTTGGGTGGAAGAGATGGGGGAGCAGGGAAGTATATTTAATGTTTGTATATATGTACATATATGTTCTTAGTGCTGTATTGTATTAATTCTTTGGGTACCCAGGCTGGAAGGTACCTAATAAACCACAGAGTTCCAGATGTATTAGTCTCCCCTCTGCCTTTCCCTTATTGCCTATTGGGCAATACCTTCTAGAGTAGCTCGAGTTTTTTGAAAGTTTCTTGCTAGAGTAGAAAAAGTGGTTGCAGAGTAAGAATACATACTTTTAAAATGTATATAAATGTTTTATAGTTTTTTTTTCTTTACTTCATATCTGTCCTTTATGTGGATATATGAAGAAAATTGAGGATCATTCTATGACAAGTCTCCTCTTCTCCTCTTCCCTATACTGCCTGTGTGGGCAGTGTCTAGTAGAGTAGTTGATAGTTGCAGGGCTTCTGTGGGGTATTGGGTCTATACTTTTTTAAGTGTATGTGTGTGTTTTCACTTCCGTTGGAGCATCTCATTGGGTGCCAGTCCTTCACTTGGATGTGTGGGTTCCTGATGAACTGTGGAATTCTGGGTGTGTAACAGTCTCCTCTTCCCTTTTTTCCTTTTGATCTGTGTGAGCAATAATTTTTGAATACTTTGAGTTTTTTTTAAAGTTTTGGGGGCTAATAGAATTTGTGCATTTTTTAAAATGTGTATAGTTGTGTGTGTGTGTTTTTTTACTAGTTACTTCATTTTGTACCGAGTCCTTTGCATGGACTTAGAGGTACCTAATGAAACATGGAGGTCCGGATGTATGAAAATCTCCTCTTTTCCCCTTTCCTTATTGCCTCTATGGGCAGTAGTTGTAGGGTAGCATAGAATTTTTTAACTCCATTCGCCCAGAAAACTGGGGTATGTACTTTTATATCTGTATATAAATATTTTTGCTCCTTTTTTCTGGCACTTCATTTTGTACCTAGTCCTTTCTGTGGGCACTTAGTACACAATGAAAATTAAGGTTCATTCTATGAAAAAAGTCCCACTCTTCCCCTTCCCTTATTGCCTGCCTGGGCAATGGCTAGTAGAGTAGTTGTTTGGGTTTCTTTGATAAGGATTGGGGTGGGGGATTTGGGGTTTGTGTTTTTTTAATGTATATAAAAATGTGGTACTTTTTTCATTCTTTCACTCCTACCCACGTTTTTTCTTTGGACTTTTAGGTATCAATTGTAATGAGAGGCTTGGACCCAGAGGTTTGGTCCAGCTTTTTTCCCTTCCCCTGTATCCTGGGTACATAGTGGGTAATGTGTGATTACTGTAGGCCTTGATTTCTGTTTTTAGTTTTCATGGTTTTTAGTGGGGAATAGAAAATATTTACATTTCATTACATATGTATATATTAAACTAAAATGTGTGTATGTAAATGTTTTTGCCCTTTTTGGGCATTAGCTTCGTTTTGTATTTGGTCCTTTGCATGACTGTATAGGTAGTTAATGAACATTGAGATCTACTCTATGAAAAATCTCCAATACTCCCCATTCCTGATTGCCTCCTGGGCAATGGTAGAATAGATGTCTGATTTCTTTTGGGATGCAGGGCTTGGTGTATACATATATATTTTTCAATGTATATAAATATTTGCTAAATTCTGTGTGGTATTTCTTGTAGCCCCCAGTCCTTTGGTGGGACTTGTGGATACATAATGAAATATGGTGGTCCAGACGTATGATAACTCTCCTCCGCTCCCCTTCCCTCATTGCCTACTGTAGGGGCAATTATTTTATAACTTGGGGTTTTTTGTGGGGAGGGATTTTGGGGGAGGTAATGGTTAGGGGAAATAGGGCATATAATCCTTTTAAAATGTATGTAAATAATCTTTATCTTATTGATTGGGTACTCAGTCCTTTGCATGGATATAGAGGCACCCAATGAAAATCGAGGATCAGTGTATGACAAATCTCCCATTTTCCCCTTCCCCTGATTGCCTATGTAGGCAATAGTAGAATAGTTGTATGTTATTTACTTATTTGTCTTGGAAGGATATATATTTTTGGTATTCTGAATAAGTGCAAATATATTTTCATTTCCTTATTTCATTTTGTATTATTTCTTTGCATGGCTGTGCAAAGACCTAATGAAAATAGTTTCATAATATGACAGAGCACTTCTTCCTCTCCCAGTATTTTCTCATTTAGCAATAGCTAGTATAGTTGCTTTGAGGTTATTTTATTTCCTAGGAGATCTATATCTATATATTTGTAATTTGTTCCCCCCCCTTCATTATTTCCCCTTAATATTTAATCCTTTGCAGGGCTCTAAGTGTGCCTAACAGTACAGGCTCACTAGGTTCCAGCCATCTGGCGTGAAGGTGTGGCAGTGTGGTGGTGTAACTAATGGCAACAGGCATGCAGCAAGTCAGACTGGAGAGGACATTTGGATATGGTTGAGCTGTGAAAGCTAATCAGGCCCAGCACTTTCTGTGTTGAGCTGAATGAGATGATAAAAAGGGGCCTCCACTTTTGTAAATATCATAAAGGCAGAAGGCAGTGCTGAGTAAAAGCTGGTAAGCCATTGAAGCTGATAAGCCAGCAGTTGTGTTCCCATCAACTCATTTGAAGACATTGAAGAGTAGCTTCTTTTTTGTGGCCTGGAATTTGGACTCATCTACAAAACTCTGGTTCAGTTTCATCAGTAGCGTATTCTTGAGTATCCAGTGGAAATGACTTATTCTTGGAATGAACCTTTTGAGTTACTGTCATTGCTCTGGTGAATGACAGCATGGACCCAAAAACTAACCCAAAAGCAAGTTTTGGCACAAGCCCTTTCTCTCTTTGAACACCCACATGCAGCAGAACATGTTGGCCCTACCAACTTTCCTACCCAGAACTCTTGTCCGGCTGCATCTCTCTCCTCCACGCTGCATTAGCTGAACCATTTCTGCTCTTTTTTCCCTTTTGTCTATGGTGCCTGAACTGTTAAATGTTATCTTCAGTTGCACTCAAAAATTTTAAGTAATGCTGCCTCATTGCTCTTGTATTTTTTGTGTGCATTTCATTCATTCAGGCCTGTATGCTTGCTTTTAGCATTCTTGTATCATATTTCACATTGTCTCTTCATCTAGCGCATGATAAATGTTTTGACTACACATTTGTCTGCAAATCAAAGCAAATGCATGTGTAAGCCTTCTTCTCTCCCTCCTTTCCTCCCTTGTAGCATTTTAGCATTGTTTGTTTTGTTTTCACATGTATAGTGATGCTATTCCATGCTGAAGATTTGCCATATCTTATTTAAGAAACATTGAGTGATAGGACTCCTAGAAATTTTTCAGAATGCTATTTACTATATCAAACTCTCAGGTTCTAGTGTTGAAAAATTAGCCTATATGTTGCTATTACTTATACCTGCTGCTGTAGAAGAAAATAACATTTATTTATAACACATTTAACTTTGATCATAAGTAAGAGAAAGGGGCACCTTTTTGGAATTAGTCATGGTAGTCATTAGTGATATTTTTGAACAGTTCTTAATTTGAAATACTTCAAAGGAAGTAAAGGTCATGGCTTAGCTGAATGAAATGCTCCAGAAGTCGGACTGTATAAACCATCAGTACAGTAATACATCTGTGTGTTTGTGTATATAAAATGAGAATTACAGCATAATTGGAGTATTTGCATTAATCAGCAAGCTCATGTTGAGACAAACCTGAATCTCACAGCTGCCTTGATTAAAGCCAAGTGTTCCATGTTGCTGTGAAGAAGTCTCCTTCAATACTTGGAAAGTAATTACTTGGAAAACTGTAAATGTATTACATTTTTGTATTTAAACACATAGAGATCTTTAATTCCTTCAGTCTGAGCTTGTGGTTGGAATTCTAAATTTGTATAATAAAAATCTGTCTTTTGTGAAAGATTTTGAAAATATGTATATATAATATTGTATATGCAAATTGTGTTGTTTCACTCGTAAAGGGAAAGGCTTATTTTTCTTTATATTTCTGATAACTTGTTTTGCATATGACCAGCACTGATTGAAAGGCATGTGTAACTTCAAACACTGTTGCTTTTTTGTGAAATAAAAGTATTTAAATACAAATATTGTGTCCACTCTTCTGATTTTATAAAATATAGCTATAGAGTGGCATTTCTTCTCAGATTTTATGAAAGAAAAGCTCTATATTTTCTGTCCTAATTGTCTTCCTATCTCAACAGTACCCCCATGTACTGTGTATAACTCGAGGATTCTCAGACACACTGTTGACATTTGGGCTGGAGACTTCTTTGCTGTGAGCATCTGTCCTTTACATCATTGGCTGTTTAATGACAACCCTAGCTTTGAATGCCATTTGCAATTTGAAGCCACTAGATACCATTAGCAACTCCTCTCCCCCGCCCACTGTTGTAACATCTAGACACTTGGACTGAAGCAGTTATCACAAACCCAGTCCGCTGGGCAGTAGTAAGTACAGTAATAGTACTTTACTCAGTCAATATGAGCCATGGAACTGCTTATGCCAGTGTTGGGGATTAAAAACTTGTGGTCAACTTAACATCAGCTGAATTAAATCAGCATGGTACTGAGTGTAGATAGCCCACCTGAGGAAAGTTGCCAGCATAAATAGAGACATGGAGAAGAACAGTGAGGTGTTGTGGGTTTTCCTAAACGTTGCTGTTCCGAGCTGTTGGTTCTCCTGGAGGAGCTTGTCATGCTGGCTTCCCCAGTATGAATTCAGCCATTATCATTGGAGGAGCTTGGGACCTTGTCAATGAGAGTGGCTGTGGTTCACTTTGGGGGAGCTCTGCTGGCTCCAGAGGGGAAGATGTTTGCTGTTTAATCTCTAGGAGAAGCTGTCACACTGGTTTCCTGGCATGTACTTAACTGTTCTCATCATGTTAGGAGCTCGGGACTTCATTGTCACTGAGGATGGCTATGGTACTTTTCCAGGCAGCCCTGATCCTTATTTTGAGCATGACTTCTCAGTTCCAGTGTAGAACCCGCAACCTACTGGCACAGCTCCTTCACCCCGCTGGCATAGACTTTCTAGCTTCCACTGCTGACCTTTGGGCCTTCCCGGCACAGATCTGTAAAACAAACTGGCATGAGTCCTTGTCGTGGGCTCTAGATCTCCAGTTGGACTCGTGGGAGGCATTTTCATGGGCTCTGGGTCTTCTGCTAGATTCATGCAGAACATTGCTGTGGGATCCAGGCCCTTGGCTGAATATTCTGGGTCTTTAGTGTTGTGGACAGATTTCCTGCACTTTCTCGTGTTTGACTCTGGGTGATCATCATAAAACAGTATTATAAATTCTGTGTCCTGTATGTAATTGTGCTCCTTGCAACTCCTGACTGCAACAGCCAGTGAAGCCAAGGAACACACTCATTATGTTAAACTGAAGATACAATGTTCCTTGCTTGGATTCACGTATAGTCAGAGTGTGACTGCGTGGCATTTTTGAAGGGACACTGCCACAGTTATGTTCTTGCACAGGTCTATATAAAAGGGGAGTATTGGTCCTAAGTAGTCTTTTTAAAATTTTTTTATTTTAAAGAATAAAACAGAACAGAACAAAGCAAATCAGAACAGAACAATGCAAGCAACATAGGGCTTCAAAACATGACAACAGGAAATTGACAGTGGGTACCATGATGCCTCTTGTTTTCTTTGAAATAGTTGTCCATACCTTCACACATAATAAAATCAAACAAAAAAATAGTATAAAACCAATCAAAAGTATGAAAGCATTATGGAACTTCAAAACAAGGCAATGGACATCAACAATGGCTACCATAATGTCTCTTGTTTTCTTCAAAATAGCTGTTCATACTTTCACACATACTGAACTCAAATAGTAGAAACAGACTAAAACCAATCAAAAGAATGAAAACTTTACAAGACTTCAAAACCAGATAACAGGAAATGAACAATGGTTACTATTATGTCTCATTTTCTTCAAAACACTGGTCCATGCTATTGCACATAATCAAATAAAACACAACAGAATAAAACCAATCGAAACAATAAAAGCATTATAGGACTTCAAAACAAGATGATAGGAAATCAACAATAGCTCCCATAATGTCTTTTCTTCAAAATAGCTGTTCATACCATTATACATAATAAAGCAAAATAATAAAACCAATTAAAAGAATGAAAGCATTATAGGACTTCAAAACAAGATAATAGGAAACCAACCACGATTACCATAATACATCCCATTATGTTCAAAATAGCTGCCCATACCGTCAGACACCGTAAAATCTAACAAAGCAAGATAGAACAGAACCAAACCTAACAAAATTGTGAGAATGAGTTCAAGACAAGACAATAAATTAATAGTATTTTCTCCCCTATCACTTTTATAATATCTATTGTGCTTTTTGGATCCCACTAACTCCTGGTTTTTTTTTTATGCTAGTGTTCACCCATATGAGTTCAAACTGTTTTACCCATGAACATGACCTCCAGTTGCATCCATTTACCTACAAGAGCCTCGCGATTATCCTCCTTTATAGCTGGGTAGCTTTCCATTGTATGAAAATACCATATCTTTATTATCCATTCTGTGGTTGATGGGCAAGTTACCCTTGCTTTTTTCTGGTCACCTGTCGCATGGAATAATTGTTTTCTCCATTTTGATTTTCAGTCTATGAATTTCCTTTCGAGTTAAATGTGTTTCTTGTATACAGTATATTGATGGATCTTGTTTCTTGATCCACTCTCCCTGTGTTTCTTTTTATTGCTAAATTGAGGCCATCTACATTAATGGTTACAACCAGCATGCACTGGTTTGTCTCTGCCATGCTATCCTCCTGCTGTTGGCCCTCCACTTTTCCCTTTCATTCAATCGCCTGTCCTGTTTGGTGATCTTCCTCTGCCTCTGTTCCTGGAACCGTGGTCATCTTTATTTCTCTCTAGAATATCTTTTAGCACTCTCTCTAGGGTTGGTTTGGTGGTCATGAATTCCTTCAGTTCTTTATCGTGGATGTATCTTATTTTTCCACCAATTTTGAAAGCTAGTTTTGCAGGGTACATCAATCTGGGTTGGAAGTTGTTTTCTTTCAGGATTTGAAACACTTCACTCTGAACTCTTCTTGACTTGATGGTTTGTGTTGACAAGTCTGCCGTGATTCTGATTGGTTTTCCTTTATAGGTGATCTGTTTCTTTTGTCTAACAGCTTTTAATATTCTGTTCTTGTGCTGAATTTGTGGGATCTTGGTTATTATATGTCTGGGTGTAGATTTACTTTGGTTATGGCTAGTTGGAGTTCTATATGCCTCATCTGTATGCCAGGTCTTTTTCCCATGTTCGGGAAATTTTCTGCTATTACTTCTGTAAATAGCCTTTTTATTTATTTGTGTTGACCCCTGCTGTTTCACTGATACCTATCACTTATTTCTCTTTGCATCATCTCACAGCTGTTGAATTGTTATTTCCTGGTTTCTTGTTATTTTTAAGAGATCTTTCTTTTCATAATCACTAGCTGCAATCCTGTCTTCAAGGTCTGAAAATCTATCTTTAAGTGGTTTTGCCAGCTTTTGGTCAACTTTTTAATTTCCTGGATATCTCTTTCAGCCTGTTTCATGCATTGTAATTCCTTTCTATATTCATTCAAGGTTTCCATCATTTTCCTATGCTCCTCTTTTTTATCTATGTCTTCTTTAGATATGCTAAGCAATTCTTTCATTATGTTTGTGATTTCTTCTTTTACTTGAGACATTATTTCTGATTTGATTACTTTTACAATCTCATGAAGTTGTTTCTTTACTTCAGTTGCTGTCCTCTCAGAAATTTCAGGTGTGTGACTTCCATTTTCTTTCATGACTGTATCTCCCAGACTTGTTCTGTGTGGGCTGGAGGTCTGAGATTGCCTTTTGCTGCTTCGTCTTGACATTCTCTTAGGTTCCTCCCATCAAGCTGGTTGTGGGGTCCCAGGCACTTCCCATGTTGGCTGGCCCTCCGAGGTGTAGGGGAATGGGACAGGCACCTGTGTTCCTCTGACCCCAGGTTTACAGGGAGGTAGCAGGGTGTGGGACAGACTTCTCCAGACTTGTGAAGCTACACTGAGACTTCCTCAGTGGCCAGAGGTGCCTGGTGGTGGGGCTGCTACTTCTCTCAGCCTGGGTGTCTACACTGGGACTCCCACGATGGTGGCAGGCACACAGGAGTGTGTTTGTCTGATTCTCCTGGTGGGTGATGACTGCCTGAAGGAAGCAAGGGCCTCCAGTGGTGGCCTGTGCTCAGGCAGGTGAAGGTGGATCTGGCTGGTTTTCTCTGCCCCCACTGGCTGCCCATGGGAAGCAGCCTACTGATGGCAGGGACCAGCAGGCAGAGACAGATCTGACTGGTTCTCTCTTGCCACAGGAAAGCAAACCTTTTGATGGCCTGTCCTAAGTACTCTTGAGGGAGAATTGAGAATTTCTTAGGCTTCCAGTTATGAGTACTAGAAACAGTACTTTTCTACAGTAATTATTAGGATTTAAAGTTGGGCATTTGCAGGCCAAATTACTAAGTCTCTTAACTCCTATGCCCAAAGTCCTACTTCTGGGGTTACAAAATCTTGATAAATGTCTTTTTAAAATGTCTTACTTGACCATTACTCATATATCAGCAGATACTGTTAGAAGCTGCAAAGATGTTTATTTCAAAATTCTGGTTACAATTTTTTATACATTTTATTCACAGCTATCCACAGTAAATAATCAAACTAAAATCCACTGTAAGTCTCTTGAATACTTTGATTCCAATAAATTTTTTGGATGGAGAGTTATAACCCTTTCCCTATTTTTCAAAATCACTTAGAGAACTCAGTACAGAAGAATTTGGTTTGGTTATATATATTTTTGTTGTTGCTTCCCTTCTCCAATTCTCACCATAAAGCTTCCCCTTTCCCAACACATACAAAATTAACAATGTTTACTAAAACGTGTGTATAAACTTAACAGTTAACTTAAATGCTGCAGAGGTGATGTTTTATTATCAGAGAGCAAAAACTACTTTTAAGCATTCATCCACCCTCTAGCTCCAATAATTGGTGAAAAGTTTCCAATGCTTTGTGCTTTTATACTTTTTTTTTCATGGACCACATCCAGTCAACACCAAAATTAAATACACTTTTGGGACCACTATGCATTCTGTTGTTGGCTGAGCTTAATTATATTTGAGACCTTTATTTGCACATATAGTAACTTTCAAACTCAATTTCACACTCATAAAAGAAGAACATAATAGCATAATAAAAGAGTTATCAAAGTTGAACTGTTGACAAGCAGGTGGGACAAGGAGGCAAAAGACTGAAAGGAAATCTGGAGATGAGGTCACATCAGCACAGGGGTGTCAAGAGGTGTCAGTGTGTTGCTAGTTGTGGAGCCATTTCTGCACCAGCTGCAGGTGGACGTCGAAAGTCTGCTAGTTCAATGTTTCTTGGTACTGTTACTCTTCCTCCACGTGAATGCAGTAGAAGAGATCCTCAGATGCTACATGCAGGATTTTACATTGGTTGCCCTATGGATTCAGTAGCTTTTTGTATCTTCACATCCTTTGTCTCAAAGATGTCTGCATTTATTAAGTTCAGCAAAAATAGAGAAATATTACTGTTATGATTTAAAGGATAATGATATCAAGAAGCTAAAATGCTTGAAAGGTTTTGGAGCACAGACTGGCATTAATTAGGACTGAAACTGTTTTCTGGTCCAACTATTTTCCACCTGAAGGGAGTATTGTTATTAATTCTCTTTAATCTCAGTTTCCTCTACTTAAAATCATGAGACTACCTACTTTATCTTGTGGGATTGTTAGCATTAAATAAAATGTGCCTAGCACTGTGTTTGGCACAAGCAGAGTTAGTATCAACTGCTGTTGCCTACTGCTTTCTGATATATTTGGATGCAATATGTTCCATTAAAAATGGAAGTAGATTTTTTAAATTGAATAAGGTTATATAGCATGCCAGTTAGGAACTTATAGAAATACAGTCTGTTATGGTTTGTGTCTAGATGTCCCCTCAAAGCCACTTGCAATCATAGGGGGGCTTTTTCAGAAGTGGTTGGATCTAGAGGATATGACAGTGGGATTGATTCATGGTGCAATGCTAGGATCAAGGGCACTAGGATTAAGGGTGGGAGTGCTATCTCTTATATCTTATCCCTGGATAGGATTAAGGGATTGAAAGAACTGTGGTTGTCCCTCACTTGCTTTGCTACCTTCTGCCCACCATGAAGTGTTTCTCCTCTGCAGTGCCTGTCTGTTAGACCACCCTGCCTTGGAGTCAGCCAGTTATGAACTAGAACCTCTACAAACTGTAAGTCAAATAATCCTTTCCTCCTTTAACTTTGGGCTTTGGGTATTTTGTCTCAGCAATGAGAAAAGTAACTATGACACAATCTAATCTGCTTTTTATAAATGTATACCTTAAATTTGCCAAGATTTTATTTGGTTAGAGGCTTTGCAGTTATATTGGTTTCACAACGAAAATTTTGAATCATGGTAAGTAAGTATAAAATAAACTCCTGACTCTTCTAATCTGCAATGTGAGTAGCAATACACTTCGTAGTAAAAATGCAAGGCACAGATAATATGGGAAAGTAAAGCCAGTGTTTCATAGGTGCTCAATAAATCTTCCCATTTATATGCCTCAAATACCCAAAAGAATGAAGCACACTCATCTCAGTTCTAGTAAGAAAACAGTTCCAAATTATGCTTTGGATAGCATGATTCAGAGATATTCACCAAATCTTTTAGGATCTCTGAATGTTAGTATTTCAAGGAATTTTCCATGTGACCTAGTTTAGCTCCTTTTAGTGCACAGGTTAAGGGCACCAAAGATAGCACCTTAGGTAAAATCCCACATGATAACAGATGTTAGATTTGTATGTGTGTTTAGAAGCAGTTTGTGTGTATCACCTCTGAAAAGTACTATATAGTTGTCTACATGATATTATGTCCTTGGAGAAAATAATACTGGAATTTGCTATTGAAAGAGGTATATAGTTCATTGATATTGAGTGCGGAACTAAATTAAACTATTCTAATTTTTTAACAAAATAATGTGATAATGTGAATGATTCAAATATTGTGGTCTCAGAAGAGGAGGCTTTTTTTAAATATGCTTAAATTAAATGAATTGTACTAGAATTCTCTCAGGTGTAAGGTACAAACATAATTAGGCTAAGACAGACTCTATCAACACCACAAAGGATAATGAGGTAAAAGGACGGTTATTATTGGTGAAGTGACAAGTGCCATGATGTTTCATGATCTAGATAGATGGAACATAAATACAAGCTTCCATGAATAGGTAGAAAACTGAAATGAACCATTTTCCTAAATAGTTTGAAGTTAGCCTGAGGTGGACCTTCCATCCTCAGCCATACACTGCTGTCGCTTTTGGTTTTTCAACAGATCTCCTGCTGTTGCCAAAAAGAGGAACTTAAAGAAGTTCATATTTATGAGAAGACAGATAATATTAGAACAAAGAATTTTAAAATCCATGACTTTGTCCACTGGATCTTTCTTGAGAGGGCTCAGTGTGGCTATACCATGACCCTTCTCTGTCCTGCATGTATGTCTACAGTCTTTTATCTTCCTTGAGAAGAAAATTTAGCACCTCTTCAAGATTCCTTCACAGCTGAGTGCGGAGGCACAAGCCTGTAATCTCAGCACTCTGGGAGGCTGAGGCAGAAAGACTGAAATTTCATCCTCTACCTAGGCAACTTAGCAAGAAGCTATCTCTAAACAAACCAACAAAAACAAAAGGATGTAACTCAGTGCAAAGACCTTGGGTTCAATTCCCAGTACTACCAAAAAATTTCTTTTTAATTTAAAAAGTGATTTCTACCACAAAATGCACTAAAGCCAAAGCATTAGTTAACACAGCTTTTCCCTAAGACATTATCTAGTAGAGAAGTCTGAGAGGAAATTTACCCTCCTATGTTACAACAAACAACTTCATCCCCACTTCATTCTATTCTCCTTTAGCCATTTCTGGATTTCTGGTGTATGTTTTTACCTACTTTTCACACATACACACACACACACACACACACACACACATCTTGCTGACTCCTCACTCCTACCCCTAAACATCCCCCTGACTTGCAGTCTCTCTGTCCTTTGGAACATTGTACCTCAGTGTCTGTCTCCACGTGCACATGACCAAGTGCATCAGGAGCTCCACAAACTTGGGGCCTGTAGGGAGCTACTGACCCCACACTTTAGAACATCAGTCTGCAGCCTCTCCTGCCGTTTGGACATAGTACTACTGGGAGTTTCACTCCTTATTGTGAGCAGCGTATCAACTACTTACCACAAACAAAAACATTACACTCAGAGGGAAACTTTATCTCTTTCAGTTGGCAAAAGATTTTTCTTCTGAGCTATGCTTTTCCTGGCAGGCCAACATGAAAATTAGTGTTCAGTACTGAGGACATCCTGACTTGGAGTGAGGGGATGCAGTCATAAATTGAGAAGAAGGGAAGAGCCAGGACATACTTGTAAATGTCCTCCATGGTTCATTTATTCAGTATATATTGCATCTGCCATGTGTATGCTAGGTGGGCACACATGAGGCTCGGCTGTCATGGCAGCCCTTGGCTCAGCTAGGAGACCGTCAGCTGGGTTTTCTAAACACTACCTGTGTGGTAGATGATAGATATGGAGGGCACTTGGAGCCCTTATTTCTGCTCCTCGGGAATGGAGCCTTCTCCATTTATGAGCAGAAGCAAAGAACATCATAGTGGGAGACTTGCTAGGGCGCTAGTGTTGCTGCGGCCCACCTCGGGACAGCACACCTGCCTGAGAGGGATAGACTTGGGAGCCACTCCTGCTAGATTCCTTCTTCCCATCTGGGTGTGCAGGGGGGGAAGCGAGGGCCTCTCTGCAGATGCTGCTTTCATGCCATCTTTAACAGCTGTGTCACTGACTGGGGACCAGAAAGAGACACTTTTGGTCCGCCGAGTTCCCACGCAGGTATTCATTCCTCAGGGTGTCCCTACTGAGTAGCAAGAGATGGGAAGTTAATTGCCTGTTTCACTTTCACTCCAGGTGTCCCTTAAATTCTAGTTAGTAATATATGAGGTTGGCGTACCTCCAAACCTGAGATGTAAGGGTGCTTCCTTGTCTGAATTCCTCTGTGTGGCTAAGCAAGAACAAGGAGAGTGTTTCAAGATCAACTTGTAAGGAAAGGGATCTTGATTTGCACCAAAGGTTAATGAAAGTTTCTGTAGTCACCTGTGGTTGAAGCCTGCAAGTGACATCCCAGAGAATAATCAGTCAAGTGTGTTCTATAGAACATATACTGTCTGCTTGGTTTCTAGATGGTAGGCACCTGCCTCCATTGTTTTAGGTGCTACACTCTTGCCTTGGTAACTAGAGTGGGAATTCTGATCTCTGACCTCTTCAAGGTCTTTGCTTCAAATTATCAGCAGTCTGCTCATACCTTTCAAAATGTGCTTGGGATGCGGCTTCAGGAGGGCTGGGCTGGGGGCAGGGAGGGACTCTGAAGGCTTTGTCCATGCACAGTGCTCACCAAGAGTGACCAGGAGCAGTTGGGAATATCTTTCTGTCCTGAGATGGCTTACAGTCCCCACAGCCCTCACAGAGGCAACCCCAGACTCAAACAAAAACCCGAATAAATTCAATTGAATCAGAGGGAATCTTGGAAAATGTGTTCCTGGTGAGAGGGCTCTGAAGAAAACTATAGTTTGAGGTAGAGTGGTATAAAATGAAAATCTTTCTCTTCGTATATTAAAAGACACATTGAATTGTACAAGAATCCTACACTTTCTTGTAAAGTTACTGAGCTGATTTATGGTCTGATATAGGTGATCTAGAAATTGTCACCAGCCAGAAGATGACCAGGAAGGGAGATGCACTGTCCTGAGAATGCTCACTCACTCCAGGGGGAGCTGTGGAAGGTGCTACCTTCCTAGGGAACCCAGAATGCTCTCCAAGAGGAAACCATGCAAGTTTGGTTTCCTCTGAGGGGTGAAAATGCTGTGACAGATCCTGCAGGAAAGGGATTTGTGAGATGAGGCTCCTTGTGGGGCAAGCAGGAAGAATGTTCATCTTCAAAGTGTTCCTTATTGTCTTGGAGATGTTAGCCTATGTGCGTGGTCAACCCATACTTACACTGAAGTACAGACTGTGGGTTTGCATGAAAAATACTTCTGAGTGTAATCACCCCTCACATATGGAATAGAACTGCAGTTCAGGTCCCTCACCTTCGGCTCCTCCAAGAACATCTCTTCTTTCACTCCTTAACAGGCCACTTCTGAAAACAATTGGTAGAAAAACACAGAAGATGCATTCAGACCACATTAACCAAATAAGAGGGAGCGTTATTTAAGAGTATTAGGCATTGGACTCTGTGGGAGAAGGCAAAACATTGTTTTTTCATTTGTTTGTTTGTTTGTTTGTTTGTTTGAGACAAGGTCTTGCTATGTATCTCATATTGGCATTGAACTCATGGTGATTCCTCTGCCTCAGCCTCTGGAGTGCTGGAATTACAGATGTGCACCACCATACCCAGAAAACATTCTCTGTGTGATTTTGTGTAACTCCAGTTTCCTTAAGGGTTTGTTCAGTGATGACATTTTGAGATACATGCTTCATGACTCGCAGTACCAACTTTATTGATGCTCTATGCATACTACAGCTCACTTGTGCAGATCCTTCTGGGAGACCAAGAAGCATTCTGGGACCTCTCACTTGCTACATGCAGGCTCACCAGTGGCTAGGTAAGGGCTGAGAAAAGCAAGTGGATTGGGATGGAACCAGGGTTAGAAAAAAAGAAAAAGAACAATCGAGCAGGGCAGCCAGGAGAAAGAATAGGGACAGATGTTTAAGCACATGCTGGATGGAGTGGAAAGGAAAAGACAAGCACTTAAAATAGAAGTTTAGGAAGTTTCACCATGTAGTATACATGATATAGCTTCCTTCTCAATCAGTACAAACCAAACATGGTAAATATCTGATCCTTTCTTCAACAGTCAGGATTGCTGGCAGGACCAGGGAACAATCTGCATACAACACAAAATGAAGACCAGAATGGCAAACCCATCCCTGCTTGTGAAATTATGACACTACACTCAGCAGTAAAATTCACCCCTTGCTTAAAATAAACTTTTTTGGAAGTCATACTCATGTTGCTCACTAGACCTTATGTGTGAACTTCTCTGGCATTGTGTTTTATTGATTTCTTCCAAAAATGTGGCAGCTGCAATCTGCTTCATCTATCTGCCTGGAGAACTTTCTCAGGTGAATAAATATGAACAGAACCTGATTATCGCAAGCCAGGTACAATATCAACAGCTTGCCCATCTTTATCTATGTATGGTGGGGACTCAATAATTTGTTGAATATAATAGGATGAAGGAAGCATTAAAATTTGTAAAAGAGACACACAAAACAAGAGAGTTCAAATAATGTCTTCCAAAAAAGTTAACTCTCTTGTTTTAATAATTTAAGAAAGAAGAAAATCCACCATAAAGAAAAATTTACCAAATATTCAAAATGTAATTACACAGTAGTGTCAGTGAAAATAGAAAAGAAAGACCTCAGAAAGTTCACCTCTGCATAAAATGGCAAGAAAAAACTGGCAAAATTTTTGGGAAAGTAAGGACTAATGCAGAGTTGTCAACTGGCTAACAGGATTAACAATGTGTTCCATATGTGCATGAAGCCTCTTGGAAAAGACTGGGAGACCTTGATTCGAGGTGTTTAAGGAGACTTCTGATCACTGTGCTACTAAGCAGAGACTTCAGTGTCCACACATGACAAATACACACACTTTAGAGAATTAGCTCATGAAAATCACCACACAAATTAGTATAACAACAGTAGCAGTAACAGCAACAAAACATGGGCAGGGTAATCTGATTTCCAAAGTGCCATATTCCATTTGAGTCTCCAGTTTCAATAACAACAAAGAAATGGACAAATAAATGAGAAAGTATGAGTTATACACAGGAACAACATCCAATCTTTGGAAATATTAAAATGATGTATCATCAAATAAGGAATATCAACAAAAACCAGAATAATAGAAATAAAGCAAATAGAAATTCTGGAGTTGAAAAGTACAATGACTGAAATGAAAAATTCACTAGAGGACCTTAGAAGCCGACCTGAACAGGAAGAAGAAAGAATCTGTACATTTGCAGTTAGTGAAATTGAAACTATCTGATCTGAAGACAAGAAAGAAAAGGAATGATTTTTAAAAGTCTCAGAAACCTGTGGAACACTATCAAGCATACCATTATAAACATAACAAGAGTCCCAAAAGAAGAGGAAAGAAAGAGACAGAAATAATTTGTTAATAAATAATGGCTTAAAACCCCATGAACTTAAATAAAAATTTGATTCATACTTCAAAGAAGTTCTATGAATTGCAAGATAAAGTCAAAGATACCCACATTTAGCTACAACATAAACTGTCAAAGACTACAGATGATATAATATTAACAACAAGAAAGAAGTAATTCCTTTCCCGTACAAGGAATAAGATTAACCAGCTGATTTCAAAAAACATAGAGGCCAGGAGTGTGATGACATATTAACAACATGAAAGAAAAACAAAGTCTAACAAGAACTGTATGTGTCACAAAAATAAAGAAGGAATTAAATTATTCCAGATAGACCAAAATTGAGAGCATTTGTTTTTAGCATAACTGTCTTAGAAAAATTACTAAAGGGAGTCCCTTGGGCTGAAATGAAAGGACACCAAATAGTACCACTCAAGATAAAATTTGCTATGTAGGTAAATATGAAAGACAGTACAAACATATTTTTATTTGTTACTCTCTTTTCTCCTATCTTATTGAAAAGATAACTGCATAGTACAGCAATTATGAATGAAAACTTATTGACTCATTTTATTTATGTGGTTGTAGAACTAATATTAACTCTATTTGAAATTAAAACAGAATGTAAAAAATGTTAAATTAATAGCATCTTTCATAACAGAAGAAACTGATTACATATTAACATAAATTACAGTTTTAAGACAAATAGCTACATTTTCCAAAACAGAAAAATCCATTGTTTTATATTTTTGCAAATCACTTCCAGTGTCTGGACTAATAGAAGGCAGCTGCATTCTCAGATCTGTTTCTTCATTCAATCTATTATAATATACATTTTTAGTTGAAATATTGAGTCTTACACAAATATGCATCAGGACAAGGGAGGAGCATTTTCATAAATTTTCTAGATAATTGTTGGTATTCCACTTGGATCATCAAAACTCAGCAAATGGTCATTTCTGAAAGGTTAGTGCAGTGTAGAATCTGAAACTGTAACAGTGAATTTTTATCCTCTGTTCATTTAAAAACCATTGGTATATCCTTGGACCTTAAATAGATGTGTTGCTTGTGAATCATTTTGAAACATTGTGTAGTGGTCATGTGAAAAACTTTGGCTCAGTTATGAAGATCATCCAAATATCTACTCATTTCTTTATACATTTCAAAAAGAAAACTACATTCATTAATTCTACCACTCTCTCATGAAGTAAAAAAGTCATCAGTATTGGGGAGTTTTATATTCACAGTGACAGATAAAAGATTTCCAAAGTACTAATTTTGTTTTCTTGAGTGCTCAAATTTTATCATTGGCGACAAATACTCTACCTTGTTTTCCATGAAGTAATAGCCTCAATTTGTTAATTTTAAAAGTCTTTTCAATTTTAATTAACATCTTATTTTGAATAATTTTAGTTTCATGGAAAGTTGCAAAGTTAGTAGAAGAGAGACCCTTTATACTCATCACCCAGATTCCTCAATGGTTACATCTTTCATAATTATAATATCAAATGGTATAAAGGGTATATAGTTTGGTATTCTTTTGTCACATGTGTAGGCTTGTGTAACCATGACCAAGACAATCCTTTTTATTACAAAGATCTCCTCTGTGGATCCCTTTATAGTTAAACCCATCCCTCTCCCCTTATATCCTAACTTCTGACAAACATTAACCTGATTTCCAGCTACATAATTTTATTTCTAGGACGTTGCATAAATGCAGTCATGCAGTATGCAGACCTTTATGTGTGAGTTTTCACTTCTCATAATGCCTCTGAGATGTATCTGAGCTGTTTCTTGTTTCAGTAATTTGTTCCTCGTTATTGCTGAATAGTATTCCTTGGTATGACTCTACCAGTTTTCCTCAAGAGGGAATTTTTATTTGTTTCCAGATTTAACTGTTTCATTTCATCACTTTAATTTGCATTTTCCTAATAGACAAACGTCTTCTTATGTGCTGATCAGTTCACTAATTTTTGAAAAAAATATCCACTAAAATACTGATGTTTGACAGAAGCCACAATATTTCACTGTTCTTTCAAGTATAAATGATGCTACATGAAGAAAAGTGGCTAGTTCAGCTCACATTTCAAATGTGCACATATGCTGCCTGGATATAAGCATCTGTTTCTGGAAGAAGCTGAAAAGCCTCGTGAGTACTTTCCAATTCACCATAAAAAATATTAAAAAGGTATGTACTCAGAGGTTGAGATTTGATAAGACTGCTTACTTTTTACTGTGCTATTAAAGACATTCTTCAGTGAAACTTTACATAAACTTTATTTTAAAAGCCATTTTATAGTTACAGAAAAATTTGAAGACAGTATAGAATAGTATGTACCCACACCCTTTTGTTGTTGGCTGTTGTAGTACTGCCACTTGTTTCTAAAGAATGAAATGACTACTTATACAGTTTTGGTGCCATGTCGTATTCATTCTAAGGCATCAGCAGTTTTACTAGCACTGCTTTTACACTGTAAGCGCAAATGTTAACACAATGAAACAAAATAGTTTGAAAATTAGTTTTGAGCCTGGGATTGTCCTAAAAGAGTTTTGGCTGTCTCCAAGGGCCTATAGACTACTCTTTCATTAGAAGTGCATAAGTACCTCCTGTATGTTGTTATCAAATCCAGTAGAAAGCCTTTAATTCCAGCACTCGGGAGGCTGAGGTAGGCGGAGCATTGTGAGTTTGAGGCCGGCTTGGGCTACAACGCGAGCGCAAGGCCGGCCTGAGCTACATAGTGCGACCCTGCCTCAAAAAACCAGGGCCGGGAGTTTGGCTCAGTGCCTTAAGCGCCTGCCCTGGCAGGCACGAGGTTGTGAGTTCAATCCCCGGTGCCGCAAAAAAAAAAAAAAAAAAAAAAAAAAAATCCAGTAGAAAGAGGATCAGCAATACTCCAGGAGACATGCGAAAGTGAAAGAGGGAAGAGAGGAGAGAGATCTCAGTGAGAAAAACCAACAGTTACACCATTCCCCTCATCCTTTTCCCCATCTAATCCTGGTCAGACCACTTTTTCTGGGAACCTCTGAATGATGTGCTAGGTAATACATGTAAAACTACAAATGCCCAACATCGCTTCAACACTCTTTTCTTAGAGACCTTGGTACACAGAGTTGTGGATGGGTAATGTGCCTGCCTGTCATCAAAGTTGATTGGTTGAGTGGTGAAAACCTAGTACTGGAGAAACAAACTACAATTTGGATAGATCCAATTAGGTTCTCCAAACCTCATGACATGGTCTTAGAAGGACTCAGTGCATTAACTCAAAGGGCTTCAGGGGCTGAATTTGTGAAGCTGATTGGTAAGGTGCCCTCTGAGGCAAGAATAGACTGCAGCAGTGCTGGTTTGCCTGAGACTTTCCTGATACGAACTCCGAAAGTTCTGTCCCAGGAACCCACTCAGTCCCAGTCAAACTGAACTCATCAATGGATGAATCTACAGATGAGTATGGCATCACCATTAGCCAATCATCTTCCATACACATCAGACTTCTGGGGGACAATTTAGACCTAAACTGTAACACCTCCCTATAAATCTCAGTTTTTTCTTTCAATGAAAATGAATTCTCTAGTCCTTATATCCAAGCCATCCCTAACAAATTGTCAGGCAAGATGTCAGAAGTAGTGGGGAAGAGGCCGTGTCTTGGTAACTTTTCTCTCACAGCTGGTACAAAATACCCAGTACCCAAAAGGAAAGAAGGAAAAGTTTAATCAGCTTACGGTTTTTAGAGGTTTCAGTTCATAATCAGTTGGTTCCAAGGCAGAGTGGCACGGCATTGGGGCTGCACTTCAAGGCAGCCACCTGCAAAAGCAGCCAGAGCAGAAAGGGAGGATAAGAGCAAGCCTCTTTTCCTCCTTTGTATTGTACACAGGCCCCCACTTACCCACGCAGGGCGGGTATGGCATTCAAAATCTCTGTACCCTCTTCTTGCACAGGATGAGGGTATTTACAAAGGAAGGATCCGGGCTCTCTGCTGAGTCTCTTAGTAAAACTTCTAAGCTTCTCAAATTGACACAATGTATCAACCATTACAGGCCAGTAGGAGGATGTTTCAGCTTAAAGATTCTATGACTCTTTCCATTGGTACATAAGAGACTCCCTTGTTTATAGCATGTCAGTCTATGTCTACTTACCTGTGGCAGTCTTTAGAAACAGTGACATATGTAGATCTTAATGGCTGAGAATGGCAAAACTAAACAGACACTTTTAGATGAGGAAATTTTCCGGTATTACTCCATGAGTTCCTTTTTAATTTGTACGATTTTGTGTAAATTATAAAAAAGGCTCCCAAAATAAGATTCATTTTGTAAGAACACACATATAATAATAATAATAAAGCATTAAGTACATTATAATGGTTGCCTGTTGGGGGCAAAGAGGTGAATGGAAGTAGAAAATGCGGGAGTGGGGGGTGGGGAGGGGAAGTTGAAAATACAATAAGAAAAAAAAAGGATTGCTACTGACCAATTTGAAGATATGCAATGAAATAATTAGTATAATTCTAATTTTAAAAAATCATTTCACTTTGAAACGCAATATACACAAATATTTAGGTGTAACAAATGTTTCCCAAATTATTCAGCATCTTCAATATTATCTGGTCTTACTCTACTTGTTTTTTAATGCTCACAACATACTCAATTGATTTCAGATCTTCCTAGCATCACAGGACACGTAGTTGGAAAACCTTATATCACATCTCAGTGAAAACTACATGCCCTCCATAGAGATCTTACCATCATGCCGAATTTCTTTGAAAAAGATTCCCAAACAAATCAAACACAGAAATGCTTGCAGAGAACAAAAACAATTTGTGTTTTTTCCACTTTATATAGATATATTTTTTAAAAAAGCAAAACAGAAAAGAAGGTAGAAGTAATACAGAATTTCAAAAACAAAAGTAAAAAAAACAATACTAGTTAACATATTACATATTGTTATCTTAGAAATAGTTGTTCAAGTTACAAAATCTAGGCATAAAAGAGAATCAAACAATCAATGGCAACACAAACTATTCTTTCCAATGAACTAACAGAGAATTAGTAATATAATACTAATAATAAAAAAACAGAGAATTAGTAGTATAATACTAATAATAAAAAAAAGAAGTAGTAGTATATTAGTAGTATAATCTGTCTTGCATACTTTTACATACATACAGTTATATGTATTTTGAGAACTTTCTTTCCCTTATGGGTACATTTTTTATTAATTTCTTCTATCTTTTTTCTTTTTTGGTTCTAGGCATTAAACCCAGTGCCTCCTACATTTTAAGTAGTCCATCCCCAGTAAGCTACACTCCCAGCCACATTTCATTTTTCTTTACTGTTTAAAAATTGTTGTTGTTGTTGCTATTGTATCAGTGCTGGAATCAAACTCGGGGCTTCATGTGTACTAATCACACTCTGACTTATACCCCTCGCCTCCCTACTTCTATTTCTGATTGAACTTTAGGGCAACAGTGTGCTAAACAAAACAAAGGTCCCCTAAAGGTATCTGCATGCTAGTCCCTGGAGCCTGTGAATTTGTTATCTGACATGGCAAAGGAGAATTAGGTTCACAGATGGAATTAAGGCTGCTAATCCAGTGACCTTAAAATAGAGAGATTATCTAGGATTTTCTGGTTGGGCCCAATGTGATCACAAGGATTCTTAAGAGGAGAAGAATAGAAGAGCTCAGAGGTGATGCACGTGAGCAAGAATCCTCCTGTCTTTGCCAGGCTTGAAGGTGGAAGAAGAGGAGAACCAGACAAGGAATGCAGGCTGCCTCTAGGAACTGGAAAAAGCCAGCAAGTGACTCCTCCCTGATGCCTACAGAAAGGAATGAAACCTAACACCTTCATTTTAGCCCTGTGAAATGCGTGGCAGACTTTTGACCTAGAGATATGCAGGGTAACTATTTTGTACATTTAAGCAACTGAAGTTTGTGATGTTTCATTACAGCAGCAAATGCAAAACTCACACAGTTGGTCAGTGTAACTAGAAAAGTTGAGTCTAAACTTGTTACCAAGCTGGTAACTACAAATCCCATAATTCTTAATACTGAAGAAAGAGATCTAAACTTCAACAGGTTATTACAAACTCCAAGTACAGTTGCTGGGTAACAAAAAAATAAACAATTTCAGGCACAATCAGCTGGAAATTAGACTCACTTCTTCCAGATCCTTGCAATCCTGCCTCTTGGTATGGATTTCTGCTTTTTTTCTTTTACTCTACTTTAAAAAAAAATTCCAGATTCTGTCTCAAAAGTCATATAGAAATCATTCCTGATATTTTTCCCCTACATAGGTGCTCACTGGTGGTAATAAATAAATAAAAACTCTCAGAGTTTGGTAATATTGAAATCAGTAGTTATTAACATCTCTGGGCCCACAGATCCATTTCAGACTTTTTAGAAAAATTCACACACACACCTACATTCTCAATTTTGTATTTTTGGGTTTTTTCCAGTCTCTACAATACTTACAGACCCAAATTATAAGCAGTTTATCCAATGGATAATTTCATGGTGTTGTATTTGTTTTCAGGAAGGATAATATATGTCTTAGAAAACATTTATGTAACAGAGCATATTAGAAGTCATATTAAATATCATCTTTATTTTCATTAAATTTTCTTTGAAAGATCAATGCTATTTTTTTAATCGATAGGAACAAAAACTCCGGCAGACAAGGTTGTGGGCTCTGAAATCTTACAAACGGGAGCGCTATGAGAGCAATTTCATCAGCCACGCAGCCTCAAGAGTCACTTTCAGCAGAAGCATCTTGAAAAAGTAAGACGTGAAGAATGTGGCCAACACATCCTGAGAGAGAAGTTTCAAGTTCATAACAAGGTAACTGTGGATGAAAATGCATAATGCTTTGGTGGGGATTTTCCTGCTTTTTAAAAAATGTTCATACCTACTCTTTGTTTGATGATTTTGTTTTTTAATTCTTAATGAGAACCCTAAAAATTAAAGCAAAAACTCAAGTGTGTCCACAGCACAGGTGATAAGCTGTCTTGGTTAACACTGAAGATTCTATCTCATAAGGCCACTGAGAAGAACAGAGTGGATGCTTTGGGCCCAAGCGTGATTTCCAGGGAAGCTGCTATTATTGTAATTCTTCTCCAAAATGTTTTCTTTAGTGGTTGATTCTCATAATTCTAGGATTTGTTTCACAATGATTTTAGAGTTAGTTTAATATGCTACTCTCCATCCTTCTCTCTGTTTTCCAAGAGGGAATAAAGACCAGCTAAATTAAATAATATGCCCATGGCATGCCAAAAATAAATGTCAGAAAAGGAACTAAAGTTTCATTCCTTTTAAGAGACAAAGCTAGTATTTCTTTCAAAAGATGTATTTTTTTCTTAGCAATGTGGTACTTACTGTTTATTTCTTTGTTAATCCACAGCATATTTCCATTTATATCAGAAGAACTAATAAACTCTGCTGTGTTTGAGAACTGTAAAGGATGAAATGAACATTAACTGTACCCATGAATTGGAGCATTTCATGGGGTGCCAAATGATGATTAAAAGATTTTTCAAATAGCTTTCATAATTCCCTGTTAAGTAAGTAAGTGTCTTTTCTCAGTCAACTCGTGACAGGTTAACCATGGAGACAGACAAGCTAAGCTGAAAGAATCTAGAAAAAAGAAATATAAAACATATGGCTACAGAAGTATCTGAAACTTGTAGTATGTGTGCTAGGCACTTTGGAACAGTTCTTAGTTGGAAGCACCATGAAATATGAGAGAACCATTTCACAGCCAATAAAACAGGTAAAACAAATACCTGATGCTTGCTTTCTGTGGTCATTTGAATAACACAGAAACAATATTTTGGATTTTCTTCAGTGCAGGCATTATGGGTTGTTCCCAGAAATAGAAATTAGAGATGGATTCATGACTTGAGACTTTAGATGGAAGGGAAGGAGAATAGTCTGACTGAGCCGCATTTTAGGAGGAAGCATTGTTCAAAGAAACAACGTAGTCAAAAGTACAATTCTAGGGGCTTCCCATTTGAAATGGGTTTTATTAACAGAAATCCAGGTGGAAGGCAGGTGTGTGGGCTATTCATATTCTGGAGGTAGCAGAGTTCCAATTACAAGGAAAAAGTTTGAGCAAGACAGAGTAACAGGCCAGCTTTGCCTTGGGGACGACTGGATATTACTTATGGGCCCATCCCATGGCAGAAACCAGCTTGATATGGTAGCAGCTAAACTACTGTGTATCCAGGCCAAGTTGGGCAGTACAAAGTAAGATCACCTATGCAGAGACAGCACTGGGGGTGACAAGTGCTTCACATGTTGGGCAAAGAAGGGGACACCAAGCTTGGATTTTCATAAATCCCTCAAATCATGCAAGGGCAAGCTAGGTTTGGAAGCGAATTCTAACCATCATCAGACACTTGAGTCTGTTTGGTTCAGGACTTGAAGTGGACCAAGGTAACCACCAGGGCGGTATGGTAGTAACTTTTCTATTATGTGACAAAATACCTGAAGTAAACAATTTAAAGGAGGAAAGGTTTAATTTGGCTCATAGTTTCAGAGGTTCTTGTTCATGGTCTCTTGGCTATACTGCTTTGGGCCTATAACAGGATGGGCACTGTGATGGTTTGTGTCTGGATGTCCCTCCAAAGCCTCATGTAGGTCATGGAGGGTGGGCTTTTCAGAGGCAGCTAAATCTAGAGTTAGGTTCATGGACTAATGCTGGGATTAGGGTATGAGTGCTACACCTACCCGACAGCAGGTAACCTGAATGCAATATAAGGGACAGAAAGAGGCTTGCTCGTCTCTCCTCTCTTGTCCTTTTTGCTGTCTTCCACTACCATGAATGGTTGCCCTTCTGCCATGTGCAATCCTACCCTTGAGCCAGTCAATTATGGACTGAAACCTCTACAAACTATGAGCTAAATAAATCTTTCCTCCTTTAACTTTGGGTGCCACATATTTTGTCTCAGCAATGAGAAAAGTAACAAAGACAGGTGCTCATAACAGAGGAAGCTACTCACTTCCTGGCAACCACAATTTGAAATAAAGAGAGAGAGGGTCCAAGATTCCCATATCCTTTTCCAGGTCACCCCTCCAATAACCTAATTTCCTTCTACCTGGCCCCACCTACTAAAGGTCCTCCCACCTCCCGACAGTGCCACAGGCTGGCAACCAAACTTTTAGCACATGAGTCTTGGAGCGCATTTACGATCCAGACTGTAACAGGCTGGGAAGAGGAATAGGCACCTATCAACCATTGGTTCATAGTTGTTCCCAAATACTTCTGCCAAGTGCCTGAGGTTCCTTCCCTTATAGGTAATCTTTAGATGAAGGCATTGTTGCCTTAAGGTAACCATTTACAAACACTTACAAATATATTTAACTAGGAATAATACTTTGTGTGAATTCCTATCAATCACTTTATCATATTTCATTACTATTTTAAAAGGGGGGCTTTGAGGAAAAGCTTTTTGATTCAGGTGCAATCAGGTGCAGGGAAGAAGAGTTAAGTAAAGTGACTCCCCTAGTCCCTCACGAGGGACCTCTTTTATGTCACATGTCTCATCCCCTGCAACCTCTATCTTAAAATACTTGACTATAAAATGTTGATGTGCAATGTATCCATTTAGTAAGCATTCTACTATTCTTAACCTCACCCACCCATCACCAACTTTCCTGTGCCAAACTCCTTCACCCTATCAGGTTTGTATTAATTTGGTGACAAAGGTAACCTTAAACCAAGAGCTGTGAATTTATAGTACACAGAAACACAGTTCAGCTGCCACGGTCAATGCCAGAGGCTGCTAATGAGCTGAGTAGGCGTCACAGGGCACTGGGGAACATTGATTCCTAGAGAGCCACCCCTTTAGACAGGCAGCGACAATTCAAAAATTCCAGAGCAGCTGGGCGTGGTGGCACACTCCTGTAATCCCAGCACTTGGGAGGCTGAGGCAGGAGGATTGTTGCAAGTTCGAGACCAGCCTGGGCTACAAAGTGAGCCCCTCCCCGCCAAAAAAAAACCCAAAAACAAACAAACAAACAAAAATAAAACCCCAAAAATTACAGAGTCCCTTTCTGGGAAGGGTATAGTCAGTCTTATCAGATAGTTCTGCTTTAAAACGAACACCTCAGCTGTTTCATTTCAAAACAAAACAAAAACGCTCTCAATTTCTAGATGTTGGCTGTTGTTTCTTTTCAAAAGCACGATATAGATCAAATCTAAACCTTCTGCAAATAGGACCTGTGGATTAACAATCTGAGACCTTCAGATTAGATCCCTTAATAATAAGTCTTTAAGATCATTTTATTGAAATTTTTTAGCATACAGGTTTTTCATATAGAAGCTTAAAATGACTTAGTAAGCTGAGTGAGCATTCTTTTTCTAGTATAAAAAATGATGAAAAATGCAGTTTTCTAATAAATCCCACCATTTTTTCTAAGGGAGAGATAGGGTTAAGGCATCCAAGTGTTGCTCCGTCAGCAGGGGAGGACTGGCTCTTTGTCCTCCAAAGCCATCTCCATGATAAAGTGGGAATAGTTCCGCACAGAGAATTAGATTCTGGCCTTGCCTCCTGCCTCCACACACACATCTCTTTCTGTGCAATGAATATCAAATGCTGATCTTTTCTCTGTTCAGCCCAAATGTCCACTGGATTTCCACCTCATAATATGTTGGAGTGTAAAAGTCCCCAAGAGCTGCAAAGATTCGCAGATGAAACAATTTGCCCTCTCTTAGGTGCCATTGAGCTCTGCTTGCATTGCTGAAATCTGCCCCTTAATTGAGCAGATCCACAGCTGCTTTCCTGTGCTGGTCTCCGAGTAATCCAGGTAATCTGAGCTGCCCAGTTCTCCCCAGGCCGTGCAACCGGAAGGAAGCCATTTCCTTTCCCTTGGAGGTAATGCACATCAACTGGGCAGGGCCACATGTTCAAAGACTGCTTCGGCCTGGTGCATGGGGGTGACACGGGCCTGGGAGGATCCCTTTGAAATGCCAGGGCAAGCCGCAGGCTGGCTGAGCAGGAACTCAACCGTGCAACATCTGGAACCCATTCGGGTTGGCAATTTCTGCCCAAGGGACCAAAGTGCCTTTACATTGGCAGGGCCAAGGCCTTGGCTCACACTCGGCCATATTTGTAAAGGGATGCTGGAGAGAATCTGAGGCAAAGGAGGCAAGCCTTTCCTTCAGGGCCCTGTTTCAGGATGGCGCAACCTGCCTGGGGAAGTCATTAGGTGCTGTGCTGAAGGGCTCCCTGCCCGCATTATCATACTGCGCTCTGTCCCGGCTCGGTGTCTGCAGGATGTGGGGTCATTCTGTGAGAATTTCCTGGAGGGAAAATGGCCTGTGCACAGGAAGGCATTGAAACAAGAGTAATGTTGCAGTTTCCCTCTTACTCTACTTATTAATGGTGGTGACAAGGCCTGAGCACACGGCCTCATGCATTCTAAGCATGAGCTCCACTGCTGAGCTTATTCTCCCAGCCCCTCCCCATTATTATTTTTAATGTTCATACTGTTATTATTATTTCTAATGTTTAGGAAAAATACAGGCAATTATTTCTGAGGGCATTTTATTCTGATGACTGTCTTCCAGTCTTTCATTTTAAAATGCATGCCTAATCGTCATAAAGTCATTATTAAATCATAACTTTATTTAAAAGCAAACATCATCGTTTAATGTAACTGCATACTGGATATCACTTATGAGCATGATTAAATTATAGTAAGACAGCTATGGTAAATCCTAAATAGGGAACAACACGTTTTCTTCTATAGGGAGACGGTGTATGGAGTTGGCAATTAGGAGCCAAGGTTTTCGTTCCAGTCCTGCAAATTGCTCACTGAAAACACAATCTAATGGATGATCAATTAAGTTCAGGAATGATCGTGTGCACTACATCCTTAGATATTCACAAGACATTTGCACTCTAACAGCCCTCAGGTTAAGGAACATAAAACTGCATTTCCCACTACGATTGCTAATGAGCTTTAGGTTTCTTTGGCTTAATTGCACTAGTACAAGTTTTGTGTCCAGAATTAATTCAGGGAAGGGGCAATGGAAAGGAGTACCCATTTTAGCTAGTCCAGATGAGGTGATGCAGAACGACTTTAGAGCCAAGAGTCCTGGAACCAACCTCTAGTCTCTCTGGGTTTATGCCAGGGTAGGATGTTCTTGGAACCACAGCTGCAGAGGTGATTTCTTGATTCCTAAACCTCAACTGAAGTAGCGTGATCCTGGGGCCTGTGGTTGCTGTAGCAGCATTCAGATTCCTAGTTCTCTGACTGTAATTGGGGTAACACTTCCCTTAGCAGGCCAGATAGTTCTTCATAGTTATTTTGAAAAACATTTCTGAAATCCAGCCTACAGCTTATCTTTCTGGCTATTCCGATGATTCTCTGAATTAAGCCACTTTCTGCTTAAAATAGCTAGAATGGTGTCTCTGCCCATAACTGGGTGGTCCCGGTACACTGTGGTTCATTCTTGGTAATGCTGCCCTGAAGTCCCTTTCATGATCATATGAGTTGAGAGATGCACGTGGCTTTTCTCCTTGACCAGCAGCAGTTCTTGGTAGTTGTATTTGTGTCTCTACTTTTCTGAACATTCTAAACTTTTCTCATAATCCATTGACTCTATCCTCTGTCTTTTAGTGCTCTGGCTATGCTTCCATGTTTCTGCGAAGAGCTCAGGCTCTGAAGCAAAGAAGGAAGCTTCCAGAATTGAAGAGTGGTGCATTTTTGCTTTCTTGGGCACTCAGCACAGTGCCTGCTTGATGTGGCTGTAGGAAATCCTTCAGAGATTAGTTTACAATAAATGGCAGAGAGTCCAGAGACTCGGAATGTTTTCTAACATTATGTGAAACTGCCTTATCACTTTAAGAGTTGCATTGTAACTTTCACAAATTGCTTCTGTTTTATGGCTTAATGGTTCCAAATCGTGGGTCACAGCTCCTCACATTGCCAAAGAACCTCCTTTGGAAACTGGCATTGTAGAATTTTCCTTGAGTGCTAAGAAAAACTAAGAAGCACAAAACTTAGAAGTTTTGGTTTATATAAAATTACATCTAGCAAAAGCTCTAATGTCAATTGTCATTAATAATTATGAAATACTTTATTAAAAGCATTCATGACATATTGAGAAATATAACAGATTCACATCCACTGGGAATATCAAACACTTTCATTCTGACAATTTGTGTTCTGACACTTTTGCCTGGGGTCACCCTCTACGTGGGTGCCGAGCGCTGGCATGGGTGAGTCTGTGGCTGGGTGTGTGGTGTGTGGTGGCTCTGGTCAACCTTCTGGTGGTGGAGCCGGAGTCACAAATTTCCTTCAAGGGGATGGCCCCAGACCTGGCTTCCTCCCATGAGACTCCACCTAGTGACTGTTCTACCCGCTCCCAGTGGAGTCCGTGTTGTAGGCTGGCAAACAAGCCTTTAACACACGAGCCTTTGGGGAATATTTACCAAACCATAGCGATAGCAAGGTGGTGAACTAATTCCAAGCCGTGCAGTTTCCTCATACTTTTTCAGCTAGGAAGAGTCTAAGAACATCTAGCTACAACTGCTCCTAGGGATATTTGAGCCTTTTTTTTTCTCTCAATATTTCTTTCTTTTCCATAGAACCTACAATGTCAGTATATTATTGATCACTTTCTTTTTCTTCTGTCCCCAACCCCCAGAAGGCGTAAAATTAGCACGTATTTAAGCTGTGATACAATGTCACTTTACCCTAAAAATGCTACAGCTTGAAATCCGTGCCTCCCTTAAGGTTACTTCAGATTTCCCTCCCACGGTATCCTTTGTCTTTACAGGATAGCTCTTAAATAAAGGGGATGGATCCCAAGAATGCTCTGAGATTGACATAGTTCAGCGATGCATTTGCCAATGGGAACAATGGCAAGAAACAACTAAGAACAGGACTGGATGCCTTGAGAAAGAACTTGAAGTGAACGTCACTTGGGATGAATACATTTCTGTGAATTAGTGTATTCCACAGGTGGAAAAAACTAATACTCTCAGTATGACACAAAAGAGTATTATAAGTAATAATTACATGAATATGCTAACGTTAAATTCTGGAGCGGAAACTTGGAGAGTTTGCCCCAGAGGCAATTTTTGATTTGTAGCTAAATTTCTGATGAAATTTCATGAATTGGAGGTCCTATGATTTAAGGACTAATTATGTGTTCTCCGACGCACCTTTATTTAATTTCCATCCCCTTCGCTGAAATCTGACTCTGAGGAATGCAAACAGGAAGGGTGGGGGCGGTGCCGCCAATCCTGACGCGTCTTTGAGACACATGTTCCCGACACACACTCCCTTCAGCAGGGTCCCAGGTCTCTTGCTGATGTACACACAGTGTCTCTTTGCCCCAAATGTTGAATTAATCAAGCCTGTTTTTCAGTAAGTTAAAAAAAAGACAAAAGGATAAAAAAAAAAACAACCCTGAACATGTTATTTATTTTTCTATTTCATTTTATCATCTCTTGCTATACATTTTCCAACTCAGTGAACTGAGGATGCAGAAAATGCAAGTGACTATGTTGTAAAGTGAATAGCATTTTTCTTGAGAAAAACAGGCCAGACACTGCCACTTGAATTCTAAAATAAGAACAATGTTTTAAAAATATGTCCCAGAGCCATTTATTGATTTAGATAATAGATTCATGACCAAGTTTGAGCTCCCACTGAGTATGGAGAACTAGCTTGACTACGGTGGGTTTTTTTTTGTTTTGTTTTGTTTTTTTTAATGAAAAACGCTACCTTCAGGAACACCAAACACCTACTAAATTGTGCTAGTTGGCAAAGATGACAGATGACTGGCACGCCTGAGCCCATGATGAAGAATGCTAGAGCTGCTAAGGCAGAATGGAAAATGGAGTTTCACTTGGAATCGCATTTCAGTCAGGGAAAGACCACCTATAAGAAAGAAGAAAAGAAAAAAAGAAATGGGAGAATGTTTTTCCATTTTTGTCCATTGCTTATTCCAAGGTTTCCCCATTAAATCTGTAAACTGTGGGGTACACTATAGCATCGTTATTACTATTTATCACAACAGGACTGTGAATACTGTCTGAAGGCATATTAAATTAAGCTAGGTTGTACTCTTTCCATGGTGACATTATTTGGAATCAAATCTTGTTCTTCATGTCCTTCTGCTATTCCTCCCAGCTCAGAAAACTTTCAAAGAACCTTACAGATGCAGTCTCTCTTTTCCTTGCTGTGTATCTCAGGCACTTTTTTATCGGACAAAGTAGTGCTTAAAGTTTTCATGTCGTTAGATTCCCAGACTGAATTGCAAAGAACTCATGAAACATAATAAGCTTGAAAAACTTGGTTCATTTGCTCTAGTTGTACCTGACTGAACACAAGCAGACTAATTTGCCAACCTGTATTCCTCTTCTGCTTTCATTAAAAATTCTAATTGTAAAAGTCTTTCAAGATGAACACAGTCCCCAGGTAATCATCCTCCATCCTTTGTGCGCATTAAAAGTTCCTTCCTTTCCCCTCCCTTGGAGTGATTTTTCAATAGGCCAATAGTTTTCATTCAGCTTGGGTTATATTCTACCCCATGTTTTGTTTTGTGGAATCCTTTCTGTGACAAAAAAATAAAAATAAAAAATAAAGGAGCTTAGTTAGAGAGGGATTGGATCTCCAAACAGACACAGAGAGAATAATGAAGCCAGGAGAAGAGGCAAATTGTCCACTGTGGTTTACTTGTACTGAACTCTGCGTGCAGCAGACACTTTTCCAGGTTTTCTCCTCCACTACTCAGAACATCCAGGACCATTTCAATATTCACATGAAGGGCAACTGAATTAAAATAGAAAAGAAGCAGACGTGCAAGTCTGACAGTTGGTTTTGACTCCCACCCACTGAGAGACTGAAGAAGTTTATTGTTTCAGTTGATACCTGGTTTTTGGTGATATATTGTTTGTTGCTGTTATTTTTAAAGCTATCCCGTTACTTTATTTTGAAAGGCGAGTGTGAGCAAAGCTTTTCTTTTCCCCTGGAACTAGTCCACGTCTTCGCTCACAAGCAACAGCAACTGTTCTGTGTCAGTCACTGTCGGGGCCTTGCTTATGAATGGGATCTCAGGAGACATCACCCTGCAACCCCAAGCCTTGGAAGTCATTTCCAAGCCAGTGCGCAGAGCTCTTCTCTCTACATGCCAGTGTGTTCATTGTCGAAAACCACAACAGGGCGATGGATTCTGGGCCCCTGAGATGGTACTGTGTGATGCGCCTCTCATAGGTGCAATTCAGATTTCTGTCATTTCTTATTCTTTATTGTTTTAATTTAAAATTCTTAAAGGGCTGGGGATGTGGCTCCAAGAGGCCCTGGGTTCCATCCCAGTGCCACAATTAATAGATAAATAAATATTCTTAAAAACTAGAATATTTTTGTTATTTTATAATCTCAGGTAAGGTAACCTTCAGACTTTTCTCTGACAAATAGTCCTGTTAGGGCCACACTGTAGGCCAGGCAGTTATTTTTAACTGGACTGAAAAGAAATAAAAAGAGGCAAATAATTAGCACCTGAAGATTCTCCCCAAACACTCTGAGAACCCATGTCCTATTTAATAAAAGCAGAAACCTCTTGGGGATACAGATTCACCAGTGAAGTTTATGTAAACTACCCTATGATTAGATGGACCTTCCCATTCACTGTGACTCATTCTGACTAACCTGATCTTCTCCATTGACTCCTGCCTCAGACCCACATGTCACTGTAAGATTAAACCTCACCCTCAGTGGCCACCTCAGGCCACTTCTTCCAAATACACAGTCACTATGCTGGGCACAGCAATCTGTCTCCAGACCATAGCAGGAATTGGCAAGAGGTCAGCGGGGAGGTGTGGGAGTGGTTCTGATTTGACTTTAACTCCTTCTCACTCCCCCTAATTCCCCTACCCAAACTGAAAGAGGAGGGTTTATTCCTGAGAAAACTCCAGTACAAGGATGTAACCATGATTTATTTTTGTAGGGGGGATACATGGAGCCAATTAGAACTTCATGGTTCTTGATATTTAAAAACATATTTGAATGATGCCAATTTTCAAAACTCTCTGTTCAATCTAAATGAAATATTAGACATCAAATGTATTTTTCTCACTTTTGATGACATTTATTGACCTATCTCACAGATGACTAAGTCTTTCTTCTACTATTTTTGTTTTTTATGTCTAATTTTAAATAAATTTATAAAGTTTGCCTTACTTGCTTTTCTTGTTGCTGAGGCAAAATACCTAACATCTAAAGTTGAAGGAGGAAAAGTTAACTCGCCTCACAATTTGTGGAGATTTTAGTCCAGTTCTCCTCTGGTGGCCTCCAAGGCAAATAGCGTGGCAGAGGGCAGCACGGAGGAGAAAAAATTGATGGTAGGCAAAAGACAGCAAATGCTGACAGAATGCTCCTGGTAAACACCAGGCCCCGGGATTTCTGCTTGGAAGGACTGCATTGGCTGTTGGACTCCATTTGTGTTGTGACTTGGCAGAAAATTTGCCTATATTTTGCTCACGTCCAGAGAATTTGCCTGAGACTGAGCTTAAGGACAGCAGACTAATTAATCTTGAAGAAGAAATTTCAAGACAGTCTAATGTTGAGGCTGTGGCATGGCTACTGCTGGGGACTTTAGCTAGATTTATGTTGAGACTAAAGAGCAAAGAGCCCAGAAGAATGATTTAAAATGTTTTGAGTTTGGCTAGAAAGGAAGCTCCAGTAAAGTGTGGCCTGCACAGATGAAACAGGAGAAACAGTCCACAGCGAGTGCATTAACCCTCTTTTGGTCCCTTATATTTTATGTAGGCTACCCACCCTAGGGCGGGTGGTATGGTTTGAATCTGGATGTCTCCCCAAAGCCTCATGCAGTCATGGAGGTGGGCTTCTAGAGTTTATAAATGGCTCATGGTCCAATACTGGGATTGTGGGTGTCAGTGCTACATGCAGGTGAGTGTGGCCTACATAAAATATAAGGGACAGAAAGGGTCTTCTCTCTGTGCTCTCCCCCTGTTCCCTTTTCACTCTTGTTGCTTACAACCACCATAAATGGCTGCCCCTCACCCACGCCACCCTCCCTTGGAACCAACTGAGTATGGACTGAAGCCTCCAAAAACTGTAAGCTAAATAAATCTTTCCTTCCCTGATTTTGAGGGTTAGGTATTTTGTCCCAGCAATGAGAGAAAAGTAACCAATACAGTAGGTGTAGTGCTCATACCCTTAATCCTAGCCAAAGCTATGCCAAACCAATCAGTGGGCTGATTTAGTAGCCGTACATCTGTGATCCCAGCATCACACTCTCTTGATCCAACCACCTCTGAAAAGCACCCCATGACTGCATGGGGCTTGGGGGAACATCTAGACACCAGCCATAACTAATTTCTTAGTCTAAATGTTACATTTTCATGTCTAGATTTTCAGTTCAGCTCTTTATTATAGATAAAATTTCAACTTTGATGTATCATCTTTTCCTTTATTTTATTGAACACAATAAGCAGTTAAAATCCTTACCAGATCATGCCAATATTTAGGTCAATATGAGATCTCTGTCCACAGATTTTCTATAAATCTCATAACCTCATCTCTTGGAATTCCTGGTGATTCTTTAAAATTAAAAGCAGGATGCTAGCTGGGTGCAATGGTGTACACACCTGTAATTCAAGCTACTTAGGAGGCTGGGGCAGGAGGATGAAGATCATAAATTTGAGGCTAGCCTGAGCAACTTACCAAGACCTTGCTTTAAAATAAAAATTTAAAAAGGGCTAGGGGTGAAGCTCAGCATATGTCACTTGCCTGGCATCTGTAACATCTTGAGTTCAATCCCTAGTACTACAAACAAACAAAACACCAGGATACTGTGCATAAAATACACAGATGCTTCAGCTAGTCTTTTTCCAGAATAGGTGTATTCTAGAAGCTCCAGTGATGTGAGCAGTTAGTGTGCTGCACTTATACAGAGTAGGTGTACTCTTAACTCACAAAAAGTGGCGGAAACGAAAGAAAATCATTTAAGCCAGACCTTATATCAGTTGTATAAAAAGTACCTGGGGTTGACAGCTAAGTGTTAATAATTACTGAAAATTCTCCACTGTGTATAAATACCATATTTTCTTTATTCATCTCTCTGTTGATGGGTGGCTTCCTCAATACATGTATTAAACACTTCCCCTATAGTATATAAGCAGTATCTCACATTTAAGAGTAACAGTATTTTGTATCCCAAACCATATTCAGATAATCATTTTTAACTTTTTTTTAATTGAGCACCAACAATGTGTAAGATATTAGGAACAGCAGTGTAAGCAAAACAAGGGTCCTGCGGGAATAGACCCAATGCCATAGTGGGGGTTAATTGAACAGGATGCCAAAAGGTGATTAAACGCTACTTGGAACATGAGATGGGGAAGGGTACGGAGCCTAGAGAAGGCCTCTTGTTGTAAAGTGTGTCCGGGGAAAGTCACACTGTGCAGCAGAAGCCTGAATGAAGCCAGGGACTGAGTCACGTGAATTATCTGAGGTCAGTGTATCCCAGGGACAGGAAACAGCAGCCAGTAAAGTCCTGAGAATTGAACATTTCTGGCACGTTCAGTAGACAAGAGGTGTGCAAGGCTACAGTGAGTGAAAGGTTGGTAGAAAATCGTTGAATGTTTTCTTTACTCTCTTCTGATTATCTCTCATACTACGTTTTGTTACTTTCTTTTTTTAAGGATCCTAATGGAGAAGAGGGCACCACTGTTACTGAGGTTCAATTTTCCATGTACTGAAAGTCTTCTTGGTCATTCTTTTTGAGATCACGGCCTACTGGGATACCCTGGAACCTGCACCCTCCACAGGGAAGGCTGATTCTGTTTCAAAGCAAGCCTTTATACTTGCTGCTCATCTGTGATGTATTTGTGGGAGGCCAATCGTGTCCTGACATGATATGCTGCGCTAGGCTTGCAGAAACAGGCTTCTTGCAATGCAGCTGAAACGCTTAGAATTCCTGAGCTGCTTCCCCTGCCTTATAGTACATAAACACTATATATCCTTATATGACCAGCTTTAAATAAAAAAGCATTAAGTATTAACCATTTGTTCAGAGTATCAGAGTAGAGAAAGGTCCTACGAGGAGCTTCATCCAACCTGGATTCAGTCTCAGTCTGGTGGAATTCAGGAGAATGAATGAATCTTTTTTAATGGAAAAGACAAATGAATTATCAATGGGTCGGTGATAAAGAGAGAGGGGTTTAATACTCAGCCCTTGTAGACTCCTGCCTCTGACTTTGGGAGAAAGATTGTAAAAATTGTGTGAAGAACAGAAAAACTGTTTTTCAGAGGTCTGGCAAGGCAGCCAAAGCTCAAGTAGGTCCAGTTTTGCAGCTTGAATATCAGATAAGAGCTCTGGGGTTAATGTGTGTGCAGGGAAGGAACCCAAAGGGCCAGAGAGGCCAAGTACAACCCCAGCCTGCATTGAGAAGACATAAGAACAGGCCTCTTTCTTTCACAGCCTTCATTCCCTGGCACTGGCAGGAGCAAGTAGTGTCTTTGGCCATCATGGAATTACCATGTTACCTTCTTTGGTGAAACTATTGCCAATTATTTGAGGGTGCTTTTGCTTGACTCAGATAGAAATCATGAATTGGCAAAACGCAGCTTTGCTAGTAGCCCTAGGCTTTGAGTGCCACTACCCATGAGGAATGTGACCGTGATGTACCCTTAGCCATTAGTAATACAGGTCTGGGCCCTGAGGCCACTAGTCAGTACCAGTGAAAGTCAGACACTATCAGGCCACTCAGCTGGTTTCCAGTATCTCCCACTGCCAGCCTCACCAGTTGATGCCAGCTAATGCCAGACGCCATCAGCTGACCCCGCTGGTTGCTAGTCTCTGTGGCTGGTCTTCATCAGTTGCCAGTGTCAGGGCCTCTTGAGGCCTAACAGCCCTATGTATTTATACCTTTTTTTAAGGCAACCACTCTGTCCATGCATACCAAAGATAAGAATCCCCAGTAGATATACAGGACCTTCCAAGTCCACACGATAACAGAAATAAACCACAAGTAGTATATTTGTTGAACCGCCTGAGCAAAGCATTATTTGTATAGAAAGTGGGCTGCAGCACACAGAAATCAGCGCCCAACAGGAAGACCTCTTACATAGAAGGAGTAGGCTTGTATTGGCCCAAATTCAGCATGCTAATTGGTCTAGATTTGAGTCTCTGATTGATCTAAATTTTAGCCTACTGATAGGTCTAAGGTCTAACACTTAAGCCTTCCAGTGTTGGAGACCACTACAAAGCACCTCTGAGCAGGATTTAAAATTTTCTAATTGGCATTTTATTTATCTGCGAGCCTGTCCTAGGCCTAGGCTCCTTGCCTGGTGATGGGAGCTGATTCATAGTAATTGAGCCTCTATAAATCACTTGTCCTGGCGGAGGTCTGTAGTGAACTGTGATGTCAGAGATACCTCAAAGGGCAAGGTAAAGAAGGTCACAGCTGAGGACATCTTGTCTCCATAATCAATTATGTTAATAGAGACTGCCCTGCAGGCATCTTACTCTGCAGGGCATCACAGTGCCATCACAAAAGCCATCTTGGAGATAAAATAGTTCTTCTTTTCTGGCATTCTTTCCTACCTGGAGGTGTCCTTGAAGTCACTCCCAAGTCCTGCTCAGTTCCCGCACCTCCCTCAGCACCTCCCTCAGTATCCTCTCTCTTTGTTTATTTGAAAATATATACGGGTGGTCCAGAGAAGCTCTTTGTCTGAGCCCTCATGATAGCTGCAGAGTCAAGAACTCTACAGGGGCTTTGATTCTCCTAGAGCCCTAAAATCATACCACTTGTCTCATTTATTTAAGCCCTCGCCGTACACTTGTTTGGAAGATTGGGGATCTAGATCAGGTCGCTGATATTCCAGTCCAAGACCACTGATCGGTCCAAATGTATTCTACTACTCAGTTCAGATTCCAGCTTGCTCCAGTCAGGTCAGACTTCTCCCAGAGAGGGTGGGAGCATCTAGGATGTTGACTGAGAGCTTCCCTGTTTTCAAGAAAATGGCAGGGCTGAAAACAGGGACTCCGCAGGGTGGCTAGCTGTGTTTATCACAGCTTACTGAGGTTTGGGAGGTTGGGTATGTTAAGTCAAGTTACTCCCTGATTTCTACCAAGTCAGAAATGGTTTTCCAGCTGTTTCTTCTGCATGGCAACAGTGTCGGAGGTGGCTCAGGTTAGAACAGGCTCCACAGCTGACTCCTGAGCTGCAGCTCCCATCAAAGCAGCCTGCAAGGGGCCACAGAGTAACGTGGTTGGCAGGAAGACACCAACACTGGGACTGTCTCAAGCCTTTTGGTGTTTTTGGTATCAGCAGCCAGTGAGATAACAGCAGAAGGGGATAATGGTAGATACCACGTGTTACAGAAAGAATTTTGATTGAATCAGAACTTCTTTAAGAAGTGGGACATGATAAGTTCAAAGTCAGAGAATAGCATTGTTTTGGTCATTGTAATGTTGGTTTTATCTTTAAAATATTGTGGTATCTGGAGCATAAAAGATAGAAACATACTCCTAAGAAAAGAGAGGTAAGACAAGCTCACTTTAGACATACAGATTAAGGTCCTTTGTGAACTAAATGTTTGTGTCACACACAATATGCACATTCTAAAGCCCTAACTCCTAATAAGACAGTACAGGTAGCTAGGGCATTTAGGAAAGGATTAGGCTTAGACGAGGTCATGATGCTGCAGTTTTTTGCATCATTTTAAGAAGAGGATGAGAAGCCACAGCTGTCACTCTGCCATGTCAGGTTACAACTAGAAGGCAACGCTCTATAAGCCAGAAGGAGAATCCTCACCAGAAACCAAATCTTTTAGCACCTTCACCTTAGACTTCCCCACCTCCAGAACTTTAAAAATGTAAATTTTTATCGTTAAAACATTCAGACTATGGTTTGTTAGAGCAATCAAAGTGAAGGTCCAAGCGACTAAGTGATGTCTGTGAACATGAATGTATGCTCCAGAGAACACAGAGACTGAGGCTCCTTCCCAAGTTAACAAATTTCTATATTTTTATGAGACAAATGGAAAAACTGAGAATAGATAGCAAGTAGGTAAGCAATACATAACCAGTCCTGTTGGATCCTGTACCTATAATAAATACTGCAGATGATTGGTTTATAAGGAGATGAGGTTTATTTTGGCTTGGAGTTTTGGAGGTTTCTATCCATGGTCGGTTGACCACCTTGCTGTGGTAAGAGGATGTAGTGATGCAAAACTAGTCACTTTGTGGCCAGAGAGGGGAAAAAAAGAGGGAAGGGGCTGAGGTTCCATTGTCCCCTTTGAAGGTACAACCTCAGTGATCAGCGACTTCCCTCCAGGTCCTACCTCTTCAAGTTTCCACACCTCTTCCGAAGCATCAAGCTAGGGATGAAGCCTTTAACCTGTGGTCTTTTGGGGGCATTCAGGATCCAAACGGTAGCACCAGAAGCCTTCTCCAGCTCAGCAGTAGGTATTAAACATTTTCATTTATCTATTTATTCCATTCAAGTGTTATTTCCAGAATATCTGTCAACACCATTAAGTACTTACAGTGAGATTACACCCTGAGCTAGATCACAGTTTTTGCTTTGGTGGTGCGCATGTTTGGTGGAGAAGAAATTAAGGAGACAAAAACTCTGAATATTTGTTACTTCATGTATAACCACATGTTCATCCCTAATCCTATAAATTTTCAGTTGTTCCCACTGATACACTTTCTTCAACCTACCCCATCCTACATTCTGCCTTAAGACTCTGTTCACTTGTAAGGACTCAGATCTTACTGTCTTCTCTGATTCTCCCAAGATATGTCTCCCCTGCTTTCCCCAGAGCCTTCCCCTTTCTCACAACTATAGCACAGCCCTCTTGCAATTGTGCCAGTGTTTAGCTTCCTGTTGATTTTCAAACTCATTGTGGATACCATTATATTATTCAATGAATGTTTGTTTGTTTGAGATACGGTCTTGATATGAAAGTTTGGGCTTTGAATTCACTGTACAACCCGGGCTGGCCTTGAACTTGCAGTGATCCTTCTGTCTCATTCTCTCAAGTGCTGGGATTACAGGCATGCACCACCACACCTGGGTTCAATGCGTATTTATTGAACAATGGGAATGAAGAAATGTAACCTTGGTCTTACCTTCTCTCAGCCAGATTCCAGAGAAACATGTTGACTTTGTTGAGATAGTTCTTTCTTTATCAGCATGCTTGCACTATGTACTGCTCTTATTAAGATTCTCTTCTCTTGCACAATATACAGTTTACCCATACCCATGTTTCATGCCTAGCATGTTCTGGGAACTGTGGTAGGGCTGGGAGTCCAAGCAAGAATAAGACAAGGTGGAGTGTATAGTCTGATGGGGAGGGCAGACATATAAACAGGCGATTGTAATACAAGGTAATCCACAGTAAGTCAAAAGCACAGAGTGATTGGAGATAAGACAGGGCACTAGCTGAACTCCAGGTTGTAAGTTTCTTGGCTGATAGTGTTACTAAACTTACAAAGTAATTGTACATACTATGATTTATCTAGTACCTGTTACATGTGACACATTCTTCTCCTTGCCCTAAAACTCCTTTGCACAACAAATCTGAAAAGAAGATATTATCTTCTGTTCAAATATTGAAAACTTGAGCCTTAGAGAGTGTAAGCAATTCAGTCTAGCAAGCCTGAGAGCTAGGGATGCAAACTGAGATCAGCCTGGCTTTGTCTCGGCTCCTGTGGAGATCAACACGACATCATGGTCACACAGATGGTGCAAAGAACATACTGTGCTTACAGACAAGTCCTGAATGCTTCCTGATATCTGCGTGGCCTTGGATAAGTCATGTAAAACTCTAAGTCTCAGTTGTTTCACCTACCCATGAGAAAGTCACAGAGTAATTGTGATAACTAAAATATGGACTTTAATTTGAAGTCATGCAATGAAGTGCTTAGCTCCATAAATATGATTAAGAAAAGATATTTTAGCAGGGCACAGTAGCACATGCCTGTAATTCCAGCTGCTTGGGAGTCTGATGCAAGAGGATCACAAATGTGACCCCACCTGAGCAAGTTAGCAAGACTTTGTCTCAAAAAGAAAAAAAAAAAAAAAAAAGAAAAAAGAAAAGAGGGAGCATTGAAGTCAGTGTGAAGGCCCTGGGTTTAATCCTCAGTTCAGGGAGAAAGAGATATTTCAGTTTCCATAGGTCTGGTAATAGTCCGTGATGTCCTCGTGTGCTTGCAAAATGCTTTCTTTCTCTTATGTGCACACATCAGGAGCATGGTTGTCAGCCACTAGCCGCCCCTGGATAATTGTCTTGAGGATTTGAGGTTGTATCAGTAGCTTTCTAGCTACTGGCCTCTCCCAGAGGAACAGAACTGTATTTTTACACCGGTTTCTAAGTCCCTAAGTTCTTGAGCACATGTGTGTGAAATAAATTGAAAAGGACTGAAAATATTATGTAACCCTGCTTTTCTGTACTGATGATGGGGAATGGATTTGACAGGAGATGAACAACTCAGACAAGTGTTAGAATTCCAAGGAATTTTAATGGGCAAATAAAAGTTAATAATTGTCAGAGCAGGACTCAGATGATCCCATCAGGTTCCCACAGGCTTCTCAGTGTTTCTCCCTCCACATCTGACATGATGTGTCAGGCAGTGAATAGTACGGCCCGTGTGCCACCATGCGGACCTGAGCCGTGGAATAGACGGAGACGTGGTTGACAACATTTCTGCTCCAAATGTGATCCTTACACTGGTAGTATCAGTGCTGCTGGCAAACTTGGGACTTCTTGGGCTTCACCTAGAATGAGGCACTGAAGTTCATGGGATCCTCGAGTGATTCTAATGCTCTTGAAAGTCTGAGATACACTGAATTGATGCAGAAAGAATCCCACCGATAAGGAAGCATTTGTGCTCAGAACTGTGGGGTGTAATGGATGTGATTTAACTTTCTAGCTGTGTGTCTTTGGGTAGATTACATAATGTCTCTGCCTTTGTTTCCTCATATGAGAAATGGAGATGATAAAAGTTCCTACATAATAGAGTTTATGGAGGATAAATGTGCTAATAAATATAATGTATTAGGATAATACTTGTTGAATAGGAAGGAAGCTAAGTGTTCTTATTTAACAAACCTATGTCACACAGTGGAGAAATTAGAAGACTCAAGATCACTGAAGTCAGAGGACACTAAACTTGGTTCCTATCACTGAAGAACCTAGGGGAAATGTTGACATAGTTTCGATCAGCCATGTCATCTTATCAGTTACATTGGAAAAACCCAACGATTATCTTACCTACTGCATAGCAAAATTTAAACTGTTTCTTCTATCTTTTATAAGTATATACTTGAGTTTCTGTTCAAGTCTGTTTAAGAAAAGCAGAGCCAGTAAAAGTGAAATGACTGTTTTAACAGTCCTCATGACTGTCTTCTAACAACTTTGGGATTAGAATGTTTGTTGTAATAGCACTTATGACAATATTTGTCATAGATGATTCCACTTATTCACCCTATGTTTCTCACAGGAATTTGATTTTGTTCTCTAACCTCTTGATAGCAGTTTATTATTTACATCTGACTTGACCTTAAACAACTGAACCAATGTGGATGTGCAGGTACCCTTAAAATTAGGAATCTAATTTTGAACCCAGGGTCTGTGGCACATTATCCATCACTGGCCTGCACCCCTAGCTTCTATAAAATATCTTATAATATATTAAATAAATATAATGCATAAAATACAACAACTAGATAATTGAATTTAAGATGCATAGGCAGACACAGTGGTACGTGTCTGTAATCCCACTACTCAAGAGGCTGAGACAGGAAGATTACTTCCAGTTTGAGACCAACCTGGGATACATAGTAAGTTCAAGACCAGCCTGAACGACACAGGTGGAAACTGTCTCAATAAATACATAACTAAATGAATAAATAAATAAAATGCGTGTTTTTTTTTTTAAATGACAACTCACTATGTTGTCCAGGCTGATATTGAAGTTCTTGGCTCAAGTGATCCTCCTGCCTTAGCTTCCTGAAGAGCTGAGACTATAGGTACACACTACTGTACCCACTAAAATGTATATTATTAAATCTAAATTTGCACCCTGTCTTAGTTACTTTTCTTTCATTTACTGAAACAGAATAGCTGATGCCCAAAATTAGAGAAGGAAAGGTTTATTTCTTCTAGTTCTTGGAGATTTCAGTCCATATTCAGCTGGTTGCAAGGCAGGGTGGCATGGCGGGACAGCCATTCACAGTGGTCGCAAAACAACAAGGTGTGAACCAGCAAGACAGGGCTAGACACAGCTTCTTTATGACCTTACACTGTACACTGGCTCCACCCTGGGGCGGGTGCAGCACTCACACCACCAATCCCAGCACCAGACAACAAGCCAATCATGAACACCACTCAGCCCTGCCCATGATTACATGAGGCTTAAGTGGGGGCCATCCAACCACACTGTAGCACACCCTTAGCAAGTGTTAAGAGTCATGGCATCATTCTTTGGTTGGACAGAAGTAAAGGTATTTTTATTCTTTTCCAAAGCTCTAATTGTGTGGAATTGGGTAAATTTAAGTATATTATGATAAAAGATATCAAACATTTATGCATCATACAATCAGGGAACAGCCTGAGTCAATGTTTCATGAGATTTCAATTGTAAACTGTGATAATTATTTCATCATATTCACTGTTTAGGATTCCTCCTTCATTAATCTGTGGTAACTGACATAGATTATTTTTAATTTAATATTAATATATCTTTTTAAACCACCTCCATCTTTATAAACATAGATATTTCCTTCAAATATCCAGGGAAGAGAATCTCTTCTACACATATGCATAAAACGTGTCTGCACACAGAGATAATAACACCTTAGAAATGAGGCAGCAGAATCATGTAGATTCTGGGGCAGAGAACGTGCTGGCATTTATCTTCTGTATTAGGTGATATTTGCATAAGGCAATGCAATCTTCTTTGATGAACAAACTTCCTCTGTTGCTAGAAAATCTCCCTGATCAGAGATTTTCCTGTATCAGGGTTTGCTCAGTTTGAACTGCTCAGTGTCAAAATGCTGAAGCTTTCCCTCTTAATTACTTGAGCAAACTAGAATAACTCTCCTGGAGACAGAAATCTGTTTTGTTTAAAATGCTCAAAGTTGAATCAATCAGAATAACAGAGCTTTTTTGTGTCAGAGGAAAACCAGGGATGAGAGGGGAGGAAATTCTCCCAGTTGCCTTTGTTTCTTTAAACAAATTTAAAACTTCACCTATCCTGCATACTGTACCTGTGCGATGGCAGCAAGCAGGTGCCGCTGTGTGCTTGGCCCTTTCGCCGTACCAAGTGGGTTCTGTCAAGGCACTGATTGTGAGGGTAGAGGAACTCATTCGTTTAATGACACATTGGCACAAGACATCATTGCTAACCCCACTGAAGGAAGTAAGTATTTACCCAGCACATGGGCCCCGTGTGAGCCTTTCTCTTTTCATGTCCCTTTTCTTTATCCTTTCATGTGCCACCCTGTTCCTTCAAAGGTGGAGGAGATATATATCGGACAACATAGGCCTGTTATAGAATATGGAGCATCTGATGCTATTATGCTGAAGCACAGCATAAAGGTTTGATAAAAGCCAAAGACTACAAACAAGAATATTCAGTGGCATAACCAAATAGACTGGTACAAAGCAGAAAGCACAGAAACAGAAAAGGGAATCTCCTAGTGGGATTTGAATGGAACATTTGATGCTGGCACTTCAAGTGTTAATGCTGCTGTAGCTGGTTGCACCAGCGGCAGGGCCTCCAGAACGCAGACCAGCAGAACTCCCTATGCATGTAAGGCAGGGCTTTTTCTTTCCTCTGCTTGCAGCAAAACCTAGTGACTGGTGAAGGGATGTGAAGGGGACACAGTGATTGGTTTGAGTACTTGAAGATAAACTTTTGATAAACAGAACTAGATTAAATTTATATAAGTAACCCATTTGGCAGAAATAGCCAATATGGGGATTTGTTATAACATATTTATATATGGCTACTTTCTACAACGAACATATCTTTTTCATCTTTGTATAAAATTCTAATAGTCCTTATTTGTTAATCTGAATGACACACTCTGTTTAGTCTTTAAATGTGCTTATGTTTAACGTTTATGATAACATTAGTCACTTTGTAAAAAACATAATTGCCTCCTATCTCTGAGCATTTCTAAACATTGTGTATTTTTTTTCTCATTTAGTTAAGTAAAAATTACTAGTGAAAATAGAAAAACAGAAGAACAAAGAAATAAATCTCCTTGCCAGAGCAGACTTTTAATCGAATGACAAGCTTGGTTTTGAAATCCAACACTTACTATTTTTTCTTTAGTGGACAGTATTTATAGAAGAAACTTACATATTATAGCAGCAATATCAATCATTCCAAAATTTTTTAAAGGTGGCATTGTGGGCTAATTGTGCTATGTTACAATCTGTAATTGGTTTTCTATTTTTGGAGAGTAATATGGTAATATGCACTAAGTATTTATTATGTGTTAAGGGTTTTTAAATATTCAAACCATTCATCAAGTTAATTCCACTCTAGAAAATGTTTACTTATTACTTGGTTTTAAAAAAGGATGGTGACCATTTATATTAAAAATATATCATAAAAAAGAGTACTCAAAATAGAGTGCTTAACAAAAAAATACGTGCAAAATACATACATACATACAACACAGATTTCAAAGGAAGAGTTCCAAACTGCCTAGCAGGACTACCCATGGAGAGAATAAGTCAAATGAAAAAAAGTCATTTGTAGAAGTATGTTCAGAGTAATGCTAATAAACATGCTAAACATCAGAAGCAATAAAAGTTTGCCTGAAGAACAAATAAACTTGCTGATGACCTACTCTTCAAGATGAGTCTGGAAACATGGTACCACCAAGATTTACATGAGATAATGTAAAATGACCAAAAAGGAACACAAAATAACGTGGACCCCAATCAGAGCTATAAAATACATGCAAACGTGTTATTAAAAGTGAGACAAAAATTTAGTGATCAGGCCTTCGTTCCCCTTTGAAATTTCCTTTCATAAAACATGAAGAGACTGTCCTCCTAAAGAATTTTCCCATGGTTTCCTTTTAGCTCTGCGAGTATCAGATGGGTGGAGTGGAATAGAAGTTAAATCTTGTGTGCATTCTTATCAACCCCTGAGGAAAAATCACAAGAAAGGAGTTACCGATCTCCTGGGATCTGGTTTGCTATCCACCACCAGGACAAGAGCTTTTGTCTACTTTTGTTTTGCAATTTCCTTTATTGGGGTAAAATTAAATGAACAATAGCAAATAGTAAGAAGATTTTTATCATTCTATTAGGGGAATACTGCATAATTTTTCAATGTCATCGAAAGAAACTTCTAAAGTTAAGGAAGGGAATGCCAAGACAGGAAAACACATTTGGATATTAACCAACATGAGATCCTGAAACTCTCAGGTTTTTTAAAAATTCTTTTTGAGTTTGTTTTCAATCTTCAGTTCTGATTTTTTTTAAAAAACTCCTGATAGCCGGGAGTTTGGCTCAGTGCCTTAAGTGCCTGCCCTGGCAGGCGCGAGGTTGTGAGTTCAATCCCTGGTGCCGGAAAAAAAAAAAAAAAAACAAAAAAACAAAAAACTCCTGATATACATAAAGTGCAACTTAAAATACTAAATGTAGATTTTTTTCTTTTTAACTCTTAGTCTCAACCCTCTCAAAAATGAAGTATATTACTTCAAATTTATTTAACATATGCTCAGTGTTTAAAAAAAGAGTTATCTTATGCATTTCTTTGAAAATTGTTTTAAAATCAATATATATTAGATCTTTTTTCATCTATTTATGAAGATCTACCTTACTTCTTTTGATAACTATATAGTACAGATACTCTGTAAGAGAAATATATAATGCAAGGTTCAAATGTGAGTCACATAAGCAATTATACAAATTTGTGTATAAAACAAGACAAAAAGAAATAAACGAAATTAATTTTAATAATATATTTCACAATGCAGTTTGTACTCAATTCAAACTAGTCACATTTCAGGGATTTAATAGGCACACATGACTGCCATACCAGACAACACAGGAAGAGATAGAGCACGGAATTATTTAAGTAGTTCTCTTCTGAAAAATTTTAATGTTTACTATTGTGAACAATAAAATAAAGAATATCATTTTGTACATATCTTTGAGCACTTGTAGAAGTATTTCTGGAGGATGAATTTGTAGAAGTGAAAATTCAGGGGTCAAAAGAACACATTGTGTTAAATTTAATAGGGTTGACTCCAAAAAAGACTTTGTTAATGAGTAAGTCTCACCAATAGTGCGCAGTGTGAATAATACTACGTATTCCTCACAGACTCACTAATTTTGGAGAGCATACTTGACTTTTGCCAATCTGATTGGCGGAAATGTTTTATTGCTTGATAAATAGTGGAAGTGAAAGAAAGTAGGATTTTTTTCCTGGAAATTGCCTGTTGAGCTTGAACTTTTCTTGTAAGAGAATAAATTTGTCATACTTTTCTGGGTTAACAGGACCAGATTCTAACTTTTCATTCTATGTTTAGAGTCTGGAGACTTCCCTCCTCTCACGCCATGGAGCATCTCCTCGTGTGTACCTGGGAACTGGCTGGAAAGTCGCTTTCTTCAGCCTGGTGAGGCCACCAGAGCAGTCCTCAGACTTTTGCTTTTATATTCAAAACTTGACACTGGCACACACACTATTCTTCCGAGTTCCCCATTTTTGTAAAAGTTAACCAGAACCAGACAAGGTAATTGCCTTTTCTGTGCCCTTACGATACAAAAAAACATTTTTTCAGCTCGACATGGTGACATACTCCTGTAATCCTAGCACTCAGGAAGCTGAGGCAGAAGCATTGCTGTGAGTTTGAGGCCAGCCTGGGCTACCAAGTGAGTTGAAGGCCAGCCTGAACTGCGTAGCAAGACCCTGTCTCAGAAAGACACACACACACAAGCATTTCTTCTACTAAGAAAGGAAAGCTAGCAGTGCCTGTATAAATTACACACTTATATAAAGAAGTCCATCTATTAATGGTTCAGAAATTCATGGTACAAAGACAGCAAAGACACTTTTCCAGCAAACCTGATTTTTAAAAAATGGGAGATACTGGTTTTATTCTGTTCTGTTTTGTCTGATTTTTACTGTGTCTTAAGGTGTGGACAGCTATTACAAAGACAACAAGAGGCATTACGGTAATCATTGTTGATTTCCTATTATCTTGTTTTGAAATCCTGTGTCACTTCCATTATTTTGCTTTGATTGGCTTTATTCTGTTTTATTTTGCTTGGTTTTATTCTCTTTAAAATTAAAAAAAGGAAAAAAAGAACATACATTTTTGGCAGAACGTATATAGTTATAGAGGGTGAATGGTGACTTTCTGTGGGTGTGAAGTCTCTCAGGTAATAGGACTTCTTTTCTGAGGAGCCAGTCAGAAGGCGCTAGTCTGTGGCAAACCCTGTATGAGTGTGATGTTAATATTCCCCACTGATGAGATCCCTGAGAAGGTCGTGACGGTTGAGCTGCTTTTGCAAGGTCAATCGTTAGGCTGATGGTTGAGTTTCAGAGAAAGTCCCTCCTTGTGCTTTGGGGGAACAGGAAGAGAAACAAGAGACAGGAGGCCCCAGGGAAGGCCAGAGAGACTTTAATACTTTAGTTCAAGGTGTTCAGCAGGCTAAGGAGCCCCAACCTCCACGGGCTTGTTCCCACCTTCCTCTGAGTCCTTTTCTCAACTGAGTTCCTTCTTTTAATGCTGATGTGCTCTCTTCCAATTGCATATTGCATTGGCTTTTGTTTACTTTTTTTTTAGGCCATTCATTTTAGACCCTGTAAATCCTACGGTCATGTGTGTGACACTCGTATTGCCTGGGACGAAGTTGCTCACGTGTGAGACGCAGCCTGCTGAAGCCTCTTTTCAGCAGCGGGAGAGCCAAGCTTCCCTGGCTTTTCACGGACAATTGGTAAAGTACACAGAGAGCTACTGTCCTTGGGTTTCCATAAAGAAAAGAAGAAGGATGTGGAAGATGTTGCCAGTGCGAATGTTCTTAGTGAAGCTGTAATCTCAGCACTTGGAGGCAGAGGCAGAAGGATCATGAGTTTGAGGCCAGCATGCCTCGCACACTGAGACCCTTTCTCAAGAAAAGGAAAAAAAATGCTGTAAAGGAAAAGGCGGTATGAAGGAAAATTATCTTAATTTACTCAACCTAATCTTTAAAAGATGTATTTATGTAAGTAATTTAGGAGAAATGGAACTGTGTTTTGGTCTTTATGAGAATCGAAGTCTCCTTCCTTCTTAAAAGTTTGTTTTGGTGATCTTGTTACCAAAGACAATTTTTTTTTTTTTAATCCAAGAAGCTACAATAAGTAAGTACATCTCCAAGATCTTTTAAGAGATTAACTGAAAGGGTAAGCTATCTCCTACTTTTTAGTTTCAACTAGTTACTATGTCAAGTGGATTTTTCTACTCTCCTGACAGTCTGGAATTTCACTGGATCACCTGTGTTTTGAAAGCGTCCATATGGAAACCCACAATCCCCAAGTACTCTCCATTTCCAGATTCATTTTACAAGTCACTGCATGGAAGTATGGGCCTATCTGGAAAGGCACAATGAGTTGCCCCAGAATAAATTCTTTCCATAATCATTTTATGACTCCTTGAGTCACAACTCATGGCTCAATGGAGAGCCATACTGTTTTTGCAAATCACTCAGAACTAAGTAGGGATAAATAAAACTATCCAGGCTATTGAACTGCTCAATTTTGCTACAATTGTTTTCCCTGGTTGGGATAAACTGTTTTCCTTTCTATTAAGGAGTGTTAGCCATCACTGGTAATGAAAGCCAGGGCCCACCAGAAATAGAGCAGAAGAAATTTCCTGACTCGCTTGCATAGCACCAGTTCATCAGCTGTGAAGATATATGAAGTGTGACTGCAGAGTAATGTGAACGATTACGTTTCTCCACACAACAGAAACCTTACGTACAAACGAGCATGGTCCCCTTCAGGAGTCCTCAGGGAACCCGTCTGCTTGTTCTAGTGTGATAGGTCTGGAAGTATTTTTAGAACTCTCCTCTGGGGAGATTGTTCTTTTGAACATCCTTAATGGTGACAGTTTGTCCTTTGAGAATGGATTTGATTTGGAGAATGGTACAATATATTCATAGCATACATCTGTTGTTTTTGTCTACCCAGAAATTTTTCTTCCAACTCCTGCTTAGAAAGAGTGCATTTCTGCTATTGTTTATTCTGTCTTTTAAGACTTTTGAGGAGAAGATAGTTTTTTTAAATGTCTTGGGAAGTAGCCACTTTCCCCTCTGGTAACTGAAACCATCCTTTCATGTGAGTTTCTCTCCTGCTCCACTATGTCTAGTTGTTTTGGTAGCTGCCTTGACCAATAGCTCCAGAGGGACAGGCAAGCAATACACACCTGACCGCAGCCATCGATTCACGAATGGACACATGACAGAGGCACCATGATGACACAAACTTCTGGAGCTTGGGTTGGAATTGTTGAAAGGAAATGTCTCAGTCCACTGTTGCAGCAGCATAAAGATGCTAGTCACCATCTTCTACTATGAAAAAAAGGCTGCCTGAAAATGAAACCACACAGCTGGGGGTGGTGGAGCACGCCTTTAATCCCAGCACTCAGGAGTCTGAGGCAGACGGATCCTTGTGAGTTCCAGGCTGGCCTGGGCTGCAAAATGAGTTCAAGGCCTGCCTGAATTGCATAGTGAGACCATGTCTTAAAAAACCTGGGCCTGGAATTTAGCTCAGTGGCCTAAGTGCCTGCCTGGTAGGCGTGAGGTTGTGAGTTCGATCCCCATTACCAAAAAAAAAAAAAAAAAAAAAAGGGCACACAAAAGAAAGCGGTTCTGAGACACAAGAAATCATACACATGTATGTGCACATTTGGGTACAACTATTTAATAAAAAGGACTGAATCCTGATTTATGCTCCCGTATCCAGATGTTCATGAAGTAAAAACCGTCTGGGGCTTTTGTGTGTGTGTCATGAGTCATCTAGCTCACTTTTTGATTTGGGCGTCTACTGACAACCAGGTGAGCCCTGATTAATGCAGTAGGACAGAGCCAGATTTTGTCAGTGAATGAACTCATCAAGCAGGGAACATAGAAGGCACCAAAATATTTATGACGAACTTCTACCTGAACAGCATTTGCTGAGTGCCTGCTAAGTGCTAGGCCTGACAGTTAAAAGCCTGAGATGAGCTTGACATTTCAGTGCCCAGGTGCTTTCAGCTGACAAGGGACCTGCTCGTCTCCCTCTGCTCATGCACTCAGAAGGCTTCCTCTGCTCACGCAGAACTGGGAGAGGTTTGGCAAAGACGGTACTGTTAGTCTAGGTCGGAGTATGTGCTTCATTTCCCCAGGTGACCAGTTTTTGAAAAAGACAACAAATATTTGAGGTTATATACTCTGTCATTTGGAAAATAGAATTCTATATCCCCTCTGTAGCCCTATCTTCTTTGGAATATGAGAAGACAAGAATTTCCACTTGGGGGAGCAAGGACAGGATGCTTAGCACATGATACACACATCTGTTTCCAAATCGAGGATTGCTGACCGTGGAAGACCTTCCATGGGGCGGGAGGAGCAGTGGATGGGGTAATGTAAACCCTGCTACTAGTCCTAAATTTAGTTTTCTCAGTGACATTTCTGTCACCAAAATGACAGCCCTTATTGGGTCAACTTTTGTGATCTAGTTTTTGGATGAAAGTTTCAAGCAATCTAATGTGGTTTTGACCCAAATTGAGTAAGATAGGATTTCTCTGAGTGAAAGCTGTGTGGAATGCTTGCGTAAAGAAAGAAAAAGTTGGGCTGGGGACAACCCAGCAGCTCAAGCACTTGCCTGGTAAGCACGAGGTTGTGAGTTTGATCCCTGATACTCTTCCCCCCGAAAAAAAAGAAAGAAAGAAAGAAAAAGATTGTTGCAGGGTGCCTGGGCCTCATACTCTCACCTTCTCCTTGTGTCTCTGCTTCTTTCTGCGTCTGCTTCCAGTACCCATCAACCTCTCTGCTGACCAGCTTTGGTTACTGACTCATGGTTTCTCCCTTCTCATAACTGCAACCTGCAGATACTCTTCCAACTTCCACTTCCAGCTCCAAATGGGACATTCTTTCTGCGTTTCTTAGTTCACAACCCTACACAAGACCCTGGTCAGCTCAGTTTGTAGATCTGAGTCAGACTGCCCAGCGCCATCAGCTGATTGGTGGTGTAGCTAGTAGTGATTCAGATGGGACAGTGTCACGTGAAGGCTAATGACAAACTAGAGAAGTGGGAAACCTCAGTGGTCTAGATGAGAGTGAAGTGTCAGGTGCCATGGCCACCTGTCCACCAGTCCTGGCTCACACACCGGAGTCTCCAGGTTCTAGAGAAAACAGGTTCTTTGGAGAGGCTTAGTGGCTGCCATTTTATGTCACCCAAACATTCTTGTTTCCAGGGGTCACAATTCATGGACATTTCCCCAGGGTGTCCAGACAGGAAAAGTCATTTCATTTCTAACAAGTTCATAGGAGAACCATGATCAGAAGAAACAATGAGTGGCAGGGCTAAACGCCTTGGGAAATAGTGGGCGAGGCATCGCCAAGCTAATCTGTGGAGGACAAAGAGAAAATAAAAAGCAGTTGGAACAACTAACCCGGTGCTGAGAAATGCCCCTGAGAGCGTTGTATTCTTTATGGTGCCCTAGAACAACAGCTGCTCCTCAATCTATTTTTCCCTGCCCATGCATAATCTAGAGTCACGTGAGTTCCCATAGATCAACATTTTAGGTACTCTGTGGCTTCTGTAGCCTGGTCTGGGAAACTATCACTGCTCATGATCTTAATCCTTACAGATAAATGCACCCTCAGTGTTGAACTCACTGATTTATGTAAGGATTTACAAATCATTAGAAAATCAACAGATCACAGAAAGAGAGTTTGGCTTGCTTTCCCACCTTCTACTTGGCTTTCAGAGGAAAATGTTACTCAGGTCTAGACCGATTTAAAGCAGTGATTTTAACCACAAGCTAATAGGGATAATCATGTTTTCTAGGAGTGCAGTTAAAGAAATACTGAATGTTGGAGCCAAGGTGATCCAAGATTGGAAGCTATTGTGGGAGAGAAGAGGCCTCTGTAACCCTTCGCCAGCTCTGCTTCTCTCCAGCTTCCAGGAGGGGTCACCCCTCGTGTGTCAGCTCCCTAAGGCCAGCGTTGTGCTGCCCAGTAAAGGATGTGCTAGCAAAATTTAGGCCAGGAGATCTCAAAGTGAAATGTGATCAGAAACATGTGGGGAAGGGCTAAATAGTCTAGACCCCTTTGGCAGAATGTGCTTAGTAAGACTGGGATGCAGTCCAGTTTTAAAAACAAGGACCCCAGATGACTTTGGTGCAGATGTTTCAATGCTTCCTGTAGCATACTTGAGAAATAAGGCTTCAAATCTGGATCAGAATCTGGCTCTCTGGCTCACACAGGGTGTGTGTGAACGTGCATGCACACAGTGAGTTCCTAGTTTCAGGTGAGACTTCCAGTTCAAGCAGCAGGATTAAGTCCTAGCTAAGCTACCAGAGCTCCACTTTTGAGTTTGGGGCCAAGGTCAAGTGGAGTAATAGTTCTACCAGTGAGGCCTTAGACCCCTGGGCCGGCACTTCCTGGGTAGAGCAGTGTTTTTGACCTTTAGGACTACCTGGAAAGCTTTTTAAAATACTGATGCCTAGACCATACTTCCAATAAAGCTGGTTTCCTTGGTCCAGGTACTGTTTTAGGATTTTCAAGTTCCTTGGGTATAGCCAAAATTAAGAACCATGTGGTAGGAAAAGGAGTTTTGTTTTCCTGAAACTCTGTCTAAAAGTCATCTAGCTACTAACTGTAGGAAGTTCACTGTAAGTTTCATAATAGAAGAAATATTAAATTTGTGTTCATACATGACAAAACAAAAAGAACAGGAGACAGTACCTTGACTAGTGTTTACTTATGAACATATTCAAGGACAATAACAACATTGTTAGCCTGGGCTGTTTTGTCTCTTGAATGTAAAGAAAAGCATGGCACAATAAAACTCAGAATTCTCAGTGTGCCAACTATATATAGGTAAACAATACTTTTGGCAACAAATGCTATTCCAAAAGAACAAGAAAAGTTTGAACCTTTATTTTTTTTCTTTGTATTTGTCCAGACATGTAAGTGATTATCTTCATAACTGAGAATAGCTACAACATTTCAGGAATGTCTAAGGGTTTGATTCTTTTCCACTGTTAAAAATAAGTAAATGAATTTAACAGTAACAGTGCAAATGAACTACAACTTTTCAACAAATGGACAACAGAATGCTGAATTTAGAGGACAATCATTTTATTAACTCTGTAATATTCTGATACAGTCACCCAAATAAGAATTATGAGTTTGTCTAAAACGCTTTTTCATAACAATGTGGTGTATTTGGTTTTCCAAAAATTAAACTATCTTTTGTCAAATGTCATTTTATATGTCCAGATGATATTTGTCATTGGGCCTACTGGCTATAGCTGAGTTACACTGGATCTTTGCTGTGAAATTTACAAGACTGATGTATTCAAAATTATGAGTTCTGAAGTAGGGGCCAAGGGCTCCAGGACACTCTGTGGATTTTGATTGCTCATATATCCTCTGAATGTGTCCAATTTTGAATGAATATGTTTTATTCTATTTTTCCAGGGGACAGTTTAAAGCTTACAAAATAAGATATTTTAGCCTCATAAAGTTTACAACTAAAATTAGGCTCAAATCTCTGCATATTTAGAGAATCCTTCACTCTAAGTCTCTTTATCACCATTTGCTATTGAGAAAGAGATACAGAAAAAGGAAAAAATATAACCACTGTGCTCCTTAGCACTGCTTTTCTCTGGGTCGGCATCACAGATGCTTGTGTAGTTCACTGATAGACATTACACATTGCCTGGAATTGATTTTCAAGACATTAGTGTAGGGTCATTATGTAGTTAAATATTCTCCTAGTCTCAGAAACGTTATACACACCGAATCTTCATTGTCAAGGCTAAATCTGAAATATATGATCAGCATATAATAATTTCTATGAGAAGGGCTGGGGAGTTTGGCTCAGCAGCTTAAGTGCCTGCCCTGGCAAGCACAAGGTTGTGAGTTCAATCCCCAGTGCCGCGAAAAAAAAAAAAAAAAAAATTTCTATGAGAATTTAAGGAGTGGCAATAATCTTTGTTAATATTTAGATATGAGGTTAAAATATCTTATAAGCTTCGATATAATTATAATTTAGCTTTTAGGAAAGTCAGTTTGTGTTTGCATAAACAAGAAGAAAAAGAAACTTTTTTTCACTACTGTGAATTTAAACCAAGACCTTCACATCTTGATCTACATACCCAGCCCTTTTCACTTTTTCTTTCCCCTGCATCAAGGTCTCACTCAATCATTAAGCTGATCAGATTGGGCTTGGACATGTGATCCTCCTGCCTCGGCCTTCCCAGAGTGCTGAGATCACAGGCATGTGCCTTGACACTCAGTTGAAACTTTTTAAAGTTGAGAAAATGGTCTTCTTTAGTTTAAATTATTGGGCTAAACTCAGTAATCTTTTTCATGTTATACATCTATGAGTACTGAAAATTAACATTAATGTCATTCTTAAATTTGATTTTGATTTTCTAATCAATTGACTGACAGTGATGGATCAAACAGACAAGGCAATGTCCTATCCCTCCTTTAAATAAGATTCCAAGGACTTAAACTTAATAATGATATTCATTTGAGCTACAGATTTCTTATGATCTTGAACAAGACACACAGTTATAGATTCCCTGTCTAATCTCTGTGAAATCAATCAGTAGCAAGCACTTTGTTATATGCTAATCCTTTTTTTTGAAATATTTTAATCTTTAAAATGTGATAAATTTACTCCATTCTAGATGTGTGTCTTCAATGGCAAAAATAAAGGCAATTAATTCGAGTTATCTTATTGCGAATTAAAAATGAACATGATTAACTGCAAGACTCACAGAAATTAGACATTAATTCTTCTTGAGAAGAGTGAGATTAATATTCTAGGTAATATTTACCCTCATTTATGGAAGAATATGTTTTAAAAACATTATGGCAATAGAATTTTTATCCAAATTTAATTTATGTAACTCAGTCATGCTATTACCACTTGAGATCTTTGCTAGTGAAAATTGCCTTAAATTATACCTGAGTATAAACTAACACTTAGCTTTCAGAAATTGGAACAAGACTCTGACCATTACATATATTTTTAAACATCCGTATTGTTTATTTAATCCCATGTACTTAAAAACTGTTATCATGCTACCTCTCCTAGTCCTGGAGGATGGGTTTTTTGGGGGGATAGGGGGTGCTATAATGGCTCATTCTTGGAAACATTTAGAATCTAGCGAGGTGCATACCGGCTAGGCTTTAAAGTGGAGCCAGCCCTGGAAACAATCAGACAATCCTGTTTTCATCCTGAGACGGCTCTGCTGAATGTGTGATGGGAAAATGGATGGAGTGGATGTGGGGTTTGTACTAGTCCTGCAGCTCTCCCATTCTGAGAGTGGATGCATACCTGGGGGGGTTGGTTCAGCTTCAGGTTGCCTCTGAGGACCTCCTTCAAAGAGTGTTCTCAGGTTAGAATCCTGGGGACCTGGGACCTGGCCTTGTTAGTGATAGCCGCACAGGGCCGTGAGGCTCAGCTGGTCATCGCTGGGCGAGGAAGGGTCAGGGTCACTGTAGATCTGAGTCAGGGCCAAACTCAGGATTTCTTTCTTTTCTTTGTAAAATCGCAGTTCTTGGCCTGCTTTCCTGGCTTCCTCCAACTGCCTCAGGGCCATTCGTAGCTCTTGGGAGAGAATTCCCGGGGATTCCCGCTCCTTCATGATCCAGTCTAGAGCCATGTGGCTGCGCATCTTTTCATCTAGGGAATACTGCGAATAATAGGAGATGACTTCCTGGGGAGCCAACAAGAAGAGTTCAGAGTCAGGAGGGGACAACAAAGGCAACTGTGCACAGGTCCTTCCACGCTTCCTCCGGCACCACCACAGCCAAACCTCTGACGCTCACCAACTCTAACCAAATCCCACTGACCTACAGTTTCAATGGGAAAGATGCGCAAAGCAAGTCACTCAGGTTGAGTCAAAACTTGCCACGAATAATGAGAATAATGCACACAAAGACACAGCTAGGATGTCTCCAGAGAGCACAAGCCTTTTTTTTAAAAAAAGTATATCCTTAAAATAATGGCTATGAATATTATCTCATTTATTCATGGGACCCTTTTGCCCAGCATTATTTCTTTTGACAGGATAGACAAAAAGGAAATACCTAGCAGAGAAATTTGGGCAAAATGAGTGTTGTCACACCTACTGCAAAAAGCAGGAAGTCTGTAGTTGAGAAATAACTTTAAAATGTATTATGGGGTGTAGACATTGTCATATTGGTATCACCTTCATGTTACATTTTTTTCTTACTTTTGCCAAAAATTAAAAAGTAACCACAACTTTTATTTCCTCTATGGGAAAATTATCAATACAACATACTGTCATATATAGGTTTGATCATGTGGAGTGGATGCATTGCTTATTTTTATTTTGAAGAACATATGGTATTTATTTATGACCTTAACAAATTAAAACCAATCATGGAAAAGTGTTTATAACCAACCCGACATATTTCAAAGGACTTTTGTAAAATCAAAGAAAAGGAAAAAAAAAATAGCCAAAGCCATTGTCAGCTACTCATTTCTTTTCCATCTTTGACATTTTGAAAGCCAGACTTTCTAAGGAAAAAGACAACTTAGAACTCCTGGGGCTGCAATGCATGGAAAACTCTTACATTCACCCTCATCTTGCTAAGAGGCTTTGTTCCTCATGCAAATTCCTGTCAGGAAATTCTCAAAAATAAACCAGCATCTTTCAAATTGGTGGGTATAGAAAAGACAAATCTCAGAAGACAGCAAGTGAAACCATTAAGTACACAGGAAGGATTTTACATTTGTTACGAAAAAGTAGGGAAGTGCGTTCCCCATAAGTAGTGTAGAAATAGTGAGACCTTGTCTCCTCAAAATAAGAAAAACTTCCAAATCAAAAAATCGAGGTGATCGAAGAAGGCTGCCTTATCCAACTTTGATTCATTTCTGCTGCCCCCTAGGGACTTTTTATTTTGATGTAGTGGGAAATATCTTTCTGCCACAACTGAAGCTGTCCATCTTCAGGGAGCAGGTTTCACAAGCAGTGCTTTCTCAGCTTTCCTCCTGCTCTGCCTTACGGATGGCTCCATTCTGCATTCAGTACAGGTGTTTTATTTTTTTTTCCAGTACTGGGGATCGAACTCACAACCTTGTGCCTGCCGAGCAGGCGCTTGAGCCACTGAGCCAAACTCCCAGCCCTATTATTTTCAAGGCAGGGTCGCACTATGTAGCTCAGTCTGGCCTTGCTCACGTTGTCCCCCAAGCCGGCCTCGAACTCACAACGCTCGTCCTACCTCAGCCTCCCAAGTGCTGGGATTAAAGGCGTGCACCTCCACGCCCAGCTTCAGTACGGGCGTTTAAATGAGTCCTGCACTACCATTCTGAGTGTAGGTACTTGGTCAGTCTCTGACTCAACTGCTCCACTACATATAGTTCTTCATTTGCCCTCTGCTCTTAAGAGGGCAAGAGAAATGTCTGAATAAAGGAAGTCTCTTAGGAAGACGATGAGGCAACTGCTTAGCTCCTATAACACAAACCTGGTCCTGATCAGAAAGTCTCACCTGTCGAGAACACTTTGTTTCACGAAGAGCCTTTAGACTTCCATTCCAGTGCAGTAGTTGGAAAATGGTCATCAGCTCCTGTAAAACCCAAATACCTGTCATTCGTTTTGAAGCAGAAACATTTATGTCAGTTAGAGCTTCAGCAGGGCATAATTCTGATCACCAAATACATCAGGTGGACAAAAAGTATAATATGATCAGGGCTTTTTGGGATGATTTTCAAAGTCTCCTGGAGAATGCGTCCTCCACTTTGCTAAACCTGCCCTTGCATAATGAAATGACTAAATAATTGACAAGTTATTCTTAAATATTAAAAGTACATACTCTAGTATTTATACACCCAAAAGTTTATCTAAATATACTAACACATCTGAGAATAATACACAAGGATATACATTGTATCATTTTATGAAACTGCCAGAAATTGGCACAGTTTAAATTTTCATTTTTAGAGAAATGGTAAAAGAAAGCATCATGCATCCACAGTACTGAATACTTTGCATGCACAAATGCTGAAAGTACTCTTTAGGTTCTAATATAGAGAATTCTACGATGTTGAAACACAAAGTACATAATACTGTGTAATATGTGCTACTATTTGATTTAAAAAGTATAGAAGGCCCTTAGATACATATTTGTTTGTAAATGTCTGGGAGAGTTCTGTAATAGGGTCCAGGGATATAGCTCAGGGGTGCTCATAATACATGAGGACTTAAGTTAAATCCAATCCCCAGCTCTAAAACCAAACCAAAACAAATAAACAACAAAACAACAACAAAACTAAACACAAGCAAAAAATATGGTAATATTTATCCTTTTGGGGATAAAAAAAAATGCATGTGTGGAGGACAGAAGTGGGAGGAATTCCATCTGCTTTTTTAGTTTCCTTTTGTTTTTGCAGTGCTAGGAATCAAACCCAGGCTCTCACACATCCAAAGAAGAGCAAGTGCACTACCACTGGGCGGCACTTTGGGTTCCTTCTGATGGTCTTTTAGATAACTTTTTTGGCTCTCAACCACCTGACTACATTGCATACTAAAGAAAAAAAATTTAATCTTTAAAAACGTAAGCCAAAAATTACACATATAAATATTTAAAAACAAAATTTACAGGAAGTCATTGGTTTGGATGCAGTTTCTGCACAGATCAAACCAGAGTAAAGACACTCACCTTAATGTCCCATCTCAGCAGGATGAAACAAAGTTCCTTATCTGACCTTCCCAGAAATGAGGAGAAACACGCACACACACACACCCCAGCCAAACACAGCATTAGCCATTGTGCTATGGAAATCCCTTTTGCTTTAATCTTATCAAGGAAAGTTACTCTTTCTTCTGTTTCTGCTAACTTCAGCCCTTTTCTGACTATAGATCCAACTCCCTTTGCTCAGCTCACTGGAACACTCATTCTATTTTATGGAATAAAGGCTTCCCTGGTTCTACAATCACAAATAAAAGCCAACTCATTCTCTAAATTTATTTCAAATTTATCTTTGACAATAAAGAACATATAATGGACAAACTACAGAAACCATAAATTTATAAATTCAGTCAAGGAGAATGCCTTAAAACGTGGAGAATAAGGTTATATTGACATTAAAACATATCGCTGGTTTCCACATCTAATGGCCTTGAGCATAGCATCAGTCCTATGGGCTCAATTTTTCCTTTTCCTGCCTGAGATCAAGGGCAAGCCAAGGTGTAGCAACCTGGCAGAGATTTTTATTTTCCTAATGTGGTTAGAACTAGCAATGTTCCGCTAAGTTTACCTGAGTTTCACATACGGAGGTATTGTCTTTAACTTTTTTTAAAAAAAAATTATTTTCATTAGCACGTTTGCAGTACGTAATGATTACATTCATTATGAAGAGCTGTATGTGTACATAACACGTCTTAATTCATTTTGTGGCCCTTCCCTCGCCCCTTTATTCCCTCTCCCTCCATCTCTTGGCCCCCTTCCCTTTTGCGAAAGATCAATCTCCATGTTTCTTATATTTTTGCCTTGTTTTTGTCAGAAAATATCTATTAAGGATTAATAGCACAAACCACAACTGCATAATTATTGGAAAATAACTAAATATAATTAAGGAACTTCCTGATCATGAAAATAGTTTTGCAAATTTAACATTTCGATAGTATCCTAGTGTCTATCCCAGAAGCTGACTTTTATTAACTATCTTTGTCTCTGCCTGCCTAGGAAAAAGTTTTCCTCAGGAGAATCAGGAGATGCACGGTTTTAGATTAAAAGCATCTGGAAATTATCCGGTAAAGTGAAAAAGCTGTAAGATCGTCACAGGAGCAAGCAGTATTACTTTCATGTCTAAAATTGCCATCCGGTCAAGTGTTTCTCTTCTCCTCCACCTGAAATCAAGTTTACCATTTTGTCTATGTTCCACTGCATGGTAAGCACCCCAGGAACTCAAAGAGCTCTCAGTAAAAATAAAATTGTGTGTTTTCATTGATTAAAATACAACATGATTTTTCAGCTGAGTTGCTCCTTCTGCCCCTAATAGAGACCCTGCTGTCTGCCCAGAGCCCTGGGTCTAAGGCCCAGGGAACCCACCTTCTCCTGCTGCCTCTTCTCCCTGACCCTGCCCAGGTTTTCACTTCATCACATCACGACACTAATACGGAAAAGTCGAAAGCTTCATTCCTTAAACTGAACCTTGCGTAACTGAGCTCTCACCGCTGTCCCTCGCAATCTTTCCATCAAAGTAGCCCAGTGGCTCAGGAGGGGACATTTGTGCTACCTTTCCCACCATAGCCCCCAAACCCACTCAGTGAACATTCTGTAGCCAGAACAAAACCTATGAAGTAATAGGAGAGCCATTATCTGCAAATAAGAAATTTCTTTGCGTTTCATGCTTTGTGAGAATGTTATGTCCCTTTCATACAGTCCGTCTTTTCCAAAAAGAAGATACATACCCCGCCCTTCCACTTGATTTCCCCTCCAAAATCTTTATGGCAAGTTTGTTTACATGTTTGTTTTGTGATCCTGGTGACTGACCCCAGAGCCTCGTGCATACTGGGCAAACCATCTACCACTAAGCAGCTCCTCCAGTCCCTAGTAAACTTGACAACTGTGTTTAGAATGTGGCTACCCATACCCATCCTGGCATTGTCCAAGCATCTTTCTGATCCACTTGAGAAACAGCCCATTGTTAACAGAGCTCTTAATTCCATCCTTGGGCAGTTGTTTCCTTAAAAATGTATTCTTGCTTCCTTGAGATATTCTGGGCTTATTCTTTTTCTACTCCCTACATCTGGTACTGGGGATCGAACCTCGAATCTCCTATCTCAGACTTCCAAAGTGCCAGGAGTGCAGGTGGCCTGCGCCTATTGATTCACTACCAGCTGCCACCTCCAGCCGAACTGCTGCCAGCCCCCCTCCAATTCCCCAAAGACTTTAGCATCTGCAGTTACACTGGGAATAAAACCGGAACCTTTCTCATGCCTCTTGATAACCTTCATCTCTCACAGAATTCCCCAAAGGGACTTGCACCGTTGTTGTCCACAGGGCCTCTGATTGTCTAAATCACCATCCTACCAGGGAGCTGCTTTTTCTCTGCAGCCACACAGCTGCCTCCCCCTCAAAGTGGCTCTGGTTCCTAAACTTGTCTAAGAAAGACGACCTCCTTCCCACCCTCTTACTTTATATCCTGATCTGGTTGCTGCCCCACTCGGAGAGATATTAAAGCATATTACGGCATCATTACATAAAGTATGTCTTCATATTTCCATGCTTTTCCACGTACTTCCTGATCCCATATCTTTTCCCTTCTGAGACCAAGTTCATTATCTTCAAATTGTCCCACAGCTGCCTGAGCTCGTGGTCAGTCCCAGGAAGTCCCTGTGTCATTGTAATTGGCTCGGCGAGGGCCCTGGAACCCTGTGAGGCGCTGGCTCCTACTTTCCCCATCAGCCCTGCTGCCTGGATTTACCATCTCGCCTCCGTCGTGGAGAACCTGCGGCTCTGTGGGAGTCTGAGGGTCCGTGCCCAAGGGTGGTCCTGCTCTGCAGAGCAGTCTCTGCGCTGTGATGTTTGAGCTGTGGGTGAACCTGAGAGCCCGGCAGCCTGCTGGGCGGACAGCAAACTGCAAAGCCGGCCTGGGAGAGTGAGGTGGTCAGGAAAGGTCTAAGTGAGCTGGGTGGTGTGTGCACAATGAGGGGTTTTTATTTAAAAGGTTGATGTTTTGTTAATCACGAATGGTTTGCATTAATTTTGAGCTGTCGCTCTATTGTATTATAATATTATCTCTCTTGACCACTGAGTTGCTCAGTGGCCCTTTCAATTTTGTGCCAGACCAAGTGAACCCTCACTGGGCTGCAGCTGTAGTCTGGGCCCTTCTGCTGGGTCAGTCACCGGCACCCTGCTTCAGGAGTGTCAGGTCTGTGAGTAAACTCTGAGCTTGGTTTACTACTCCACAGTACTGAAATTCTTTTCAGGTTTTTTTTTTTTTTTTTTTTTTTTTTTTTTAGTACAGGAAATAGAACCCAAAATCTTCACCATGCACTACCTCCCAACCCAGCCATTATTTATTTATTTTTTAGTTTTTAGTTTTATTTTGTGGTTTTTTTTTTTCTTTCTGTTTTTTTGAGACAGGATCTTGCTAAATCACTAAACTGTCCAAGGTGGGCTCAAACTTGGCACCCTCCTGCCTCTGCTTCCCAGAGAAGTGGGTTTATAGGCCTGCACCGTCATGGTCAGCTGTTAATAGCTTTTGAACAAAGGCCTCTGCATTTTGATTTTACACTGAGCGCCACAAAATATACAGCTGGTCCTGTCCAGTGAGCAAAGTAAATGTAAAATTGAATGGAAAATAAAACTGCAGTCGCAGCTCTCATTCCGCAGGTTTCCTGGCTTGCTCTGTCACTCACTGCACTTAAACTGGCAACAACCGGGCTCTGTGCTCACGGCTCTGCCCCGCATCGCCTCCTGGGAGACACAGTGTTTGGCTTTTCGGCTACTTTGGGGAAGAAAAAGCTCCGCTTCTTCTCTCTGGAACTTTGTCCGGGAGACTGGCTTGGTTCTGTGATTCATCAGAAATAAGAAAAACAAACACTGTAAACGGAGAACTTGAAAAACAGGTGGGCACCATCTCCCCACCCAAGAGGATGGATCTAAAAGGAAATTTGTTTATGGGATGAGGTTTTAAAAGGTGACCTGGAGAATTTAGCAAAGATGTAAATAAACAACTCCGCCTTGGCTTGCATTAGGCTTCAGAATAAATATATTATCCAGCTTCAGTCAAAGCCTGCCTAGACTCTGACCTTGACGAGACCCAGCGCCTGCCGCGGCTCGCGTCCCTCCCCCAAGCGGCCGGCAGTTATCTGTACAGCGAGACTCCCTCAAAGCAGCAGCTGGGCTTCCCGCCCACGACGCGAAGGTAAGCAGAGGCCTATCACGTTTCCACCCCGGCGGGACCCCCTCTGAGCCGCCACCCTGCTTTTCCACGGCGTAATCACCCATCGCGGGATGCACAGGCAGCCACGACCCACCAAAGCTGCCAGGTGCTGTGCCTGTGCGGAAGCAGCGCGGGTCAGTAAGCGCAGACACAGACACGCATGGAGCCCAGGCCACGAGGAGCCCTGGGCACTGGAGCGCTGGGCGCCTGCGGCCAGGGGAGCCAGAAGCCGGGCTCCTGCAACCTCCTGTTGAGTTGCTGTGTCTCCTCTGCTGCAGGTTGGGGGCTTGGATTTTCCCTGCCCTTACATTTTCTTCCTTGGTCCCCATCTGGAACCCAGCGTAGCTTTCTGAGAACTTACGAGGCATTTCTATAGTACGATTCAAATTATTATTTCACATAGGTAAACACCTTCCCACAAAGACCACACAGAATACACATGGCCCGAAGTAATGACTCTGACGAGGTTGAATGGAGCCTTTCATAGTGCTTGGAAGGAATTTTAATAACACTTTATAATTAATCATTATTAATTATTCTCACCTTATTCATCTTTGGCAGAGGAACTCATACACATTCAAAAATCATTCTTTGCCGCAAATAGCTACTAAGTCACATACAAGCAACTGCAGGGGGACAGGCATACCAATGATAAAAGGAGTACAACATTCTTTTGATTGCATGTAAAAGGAAGAATCAAGATAAACGATTTTCTTCCTATGGGGAAGGATGATGGTCTCTGCTTTGTAAAAGTCACATTACTTTATCCTACAAGTGAACATTAGTATTTCTGTTTCATAGATATGAAAACGGTCTCAGAATGGGCAAGCCACAGGAGGCGAGGTCCAGGGTTCACACGGAGCTCAGTATGATTTTGAAACATGCTTTCTTTCTTTTGTGCCATTTACCTTCTTAGAAACACATAGAATGATGAGTGTTGTGTGGGGCACGTCCCATATGGCAGGCGTCCTCTATGAGAGCTCTCAATGATACAGCCTGCCATCCCCTGCCTGCCATAGGTTTGCCACCACTGGTCGAGGTTCTTCCATGAATTCTCACCCTGGCCCTGGGAGGTACTACTATTACTTCTCCTGATTTATGCACAAGCAAGGAAACAGATTTAGAGGTCAGGAACAGAGGCTAAAACTAGCCAGTCTACTCCAGAGCCTGGACCAGAACCACTGGCTTCAGGTCTCAACTGCAACACGATGGTAAATTATACCATGATGAATGCTCTTGTTCATGACACTTTATATCTCTGGGTTTTTCTTGGATTTAACTATAATCTCCGGTTACTTCTTGGAGTCTAAGAAAATGCCATCACTGGGAGTAAAGACTTTTGGTTATAATATTACATATTGATTTCTACCAACATTACATGGTTTTGGATGTTCATCTGCATTCAGATTTAGTGTTTTAGAGGGACACACACTCTTCACCCAGTGACTACTCCATTTTTACCTGCTCAGCCTAACAAAGGGTCAGCTGCGTGAGCTCAGTGATCGGAATGCCTGGGACTGGATGCTGGCTCTGCCATTGGCTAAGCTATGACAAACTTCTGCCAGTAATAACAGTGTACCTTGAGTTAGTATGATTTTCTGATGTGTTTTATTTATTTATTTTTTTGCCTATTCAACTGGTTGTTAATCAGGATATGTGATAATTAATTAACTTTATAAGGACTTGTCAGATAAATGAATCTGATACTGGAAAAAATCACTAATATGGAAATTTCATAAAATATAACTTACTTGGTTGTAATCAAGTATGATAAAACATGTCAAATGCTAAGCATCACACTAAAGAAAGCATCTAATAAGCACTAACGATTAATATTACTGTTAGTCAAATAATTATTGATTTTGCAAATATAGATGAACCTCTACTTACCATTGTAAGTTGGAAATACCAAGTCAAAAATGCATTCAAGACACCTGATGACCTGAACATCATAGCTCATCGTAGCCTACCTTAAACATATTCAAACATTTATATTGGCCTGCAGTTGGACAAAATCACCTAACACAAAACCTATTTTAAAGTGTTGTATACCTCACACACCAGAACTGAAATAGAAAAATAGAATGGTTATATAGGTGTGCTTTCTGAACATCGTAAAACTGAAAGGTCATAAATTCAGGACCATCTGTGATAGGTAATATAGAGGAAAAGTGGCTTCTCAGCTGTTACCACTCAGTAACATGAAAAGGTTATAGGTTGGTTTTTTTGTTGTTTGTTTTGTATTTTTTTGTTGTTGTTGTTGTTCTTTGGTTTTTGATGATAGGAGGAAGCAGGTCTCATTTAGTAGAAATATCAGAACTAAAGAAGTTGTGTTCAATGAATGCTGTGGGAACCTTCACCTATGACTTCTGTAAATTAAGAACCAGATGGTCAAGACTGTTTGATTTGGCTTAAGGGGGAACTTTGTACTGAAATGCTGAAACGTTTCAGCGTCCTAAGACTGTGGTGCTTACCTTTTTCTTAAACTTAAGTACTTTACTTCTCTTCATAATAGCAAAGATTGTGCCCTGTTTGGTTGCTTTTATTTTATTGTATTATATTTTTATTTACTTTTAGGTACCAGGAATTGAAACAAGGGCCTTTATTTATTTTTTATTGTTTAATTTTTTGATACTGGGGATTGAACTCACAACCTCACACTTGCCAGGCAGGCGCTTATGCTGCTGAGCTAAATCCCTGGCCAAGGGCCTTTACTTTGTTTTAAAATTTTGATGCGGCCTCTCACTAAGTCTCTAAATTGCCCAGGTTGGGCTGGAACTTATAAATTCTCCTGACTCATTCCCCTAGAGTGCTGGGATGACAGGCTTGTGCTAGCATACCCAGCTCTCTTTTATTTTACTGAAATATGACTAAAATGGGGTTACCATGCTGGATTCTAGGAGGGTCGAATTAAAAAGTATATTCTGGAATAGATGTTAGTGATAAGTTTTCCCACGTTTCTAAATTAGGCAACCAGACAAACACATAGCAGAAGCCGGGTACCTGAAACTCCAGCATGGTCTTGCCCATATTTGACTCCAACATGTAGTGATAGGCGCCAATGCTTGTGCTGGGGTCATCCGCATCATCTAAAGTGCCCTTGAGGACAACAGAAGAAGAACATGTTACTAATATTTTCTTTGGGTGATCAAGGATAAATTCTGTAGCTACAGTAAGCTTTCCATTGCTTGTCTAACCTTAATGTTGTTCACTCTACAACCAAGTCTTCAGTTGATTTGGGGTGAAGTTCCAAATTTCACCATGACTCAGAGTAAAGATCTCATAATCAATTTGAATTTATCTTTTGATTAGGATGTTCATTGAGCATATACTTGCTGATAGAATAACTATTCTCACACAAATTAAAAAAAAATTCTTGTTAACATTGCACAGGGTTTTTATTGGTAATGATGTTAGGGCTAACTGAAATTTGGGAATACTGATCATGCTCTAATCTCAATGATATGTAGGCAAAATTATGGTCATGGAAAGAAGACTCCAGTTGTGTTTTATTGCCATGATTCTTAATAGGAACTTTTTATAATATGGGTGATGTTTGCACTGAAGATATTATGGTTTGTGTCTAGATGTCACCCCATAACCTCATGCAGTCAAGGGGGGGGCAGGCTTTTCAGAGGTGGCTGAATCTAGAGTTTGTGATTAAGGGTGTCAGTGCTACACCTGTCCTAGGGAGGGTAGCCTGCATGCAATATAAGGGACCAGTATAAGAACCTTCCCCCCTCCCTCCCTTCCCTTGCTTGCTTTTGCTGTGTGCTTTGCTGCCATTAACTCTTTCTCCTCTGTGATGCTCCTCTGCCATGCCACCCTGCCTTGGACCTAGCTGATTATGGACTGAAACCTCTACAAGCTGTGAGCTACATAAACCTTCCCTACCTTAACTTTGGGTATTGGGTAACTAAGACAGGAGATACAGATTTCGAATATATATTTTCTCCACTCTTGGACCACTGTGGTGGATGAACTAATGAGCAGCTTGTAACACCCAGCTGAACTGAATCAGCATGGTTCTGAGTGTGGAAGGTTCACCTGAGGATTGTTACCAACAGCATAAAAGGAGAACTGGAAGGAAAGATAGTATGCTGTTGATCCTCCTGGAATGCTTGTTGCTCTGGTTTTTCCTGGTGTGAATTCAGCTATTGTTGTCATCAGAGGAGGTTGGGTCTTCACTGTCACTGGGGATGGTTGCTGTTCTCTTCCAGGGAGCTCTGATCTTCACCTTGAGCATCACTTCCTGGCTCCAGTGCGGATCCCTCAGGTTTGTGGCACAGGTCCTTTACCCCACTGGCGCAGACTTTCTAGCCTCCACTACTGCACCTTCCTGGTGCAGATTCAGGACACTGCCATGGGCTCTAGACCTCTGGCTGGACTCATGAGGGACACTGCTGTGGGATCCAGGCCCTCAGCTGGATTCTTCAGATCTCCAGCACATGGGCAGATCTCTTAGGCTCCTCTGTATTTGACTTTTGGGGTGAATATTATAAAATAATCCTATAAATTATGTCCTGTATTAAGTCTATTCCCTTGCAAACCCCAACTACAACTATTTAATCTTTAGGAAACAAGTTGTGTGTGTGTGTATGTGTGTGTGTGTGTGTGTGATGGGTAGAAATGAAATTCCCTTTCAGTTTGGTTGTGGGGAGAAATGCAAGAAGCTAGCACAAGCTCTGGAATGGCATCTAGGTCTCCTCACTATCCCATGGCCTTGGATTCTTGGGAAGTTGGGCTGTGGCAACTCCGTGAGACTAAATAAACAACCAGCAGCATCAAATAGCAGCAAATTTATAGCTTTTGAATGCAATAACATTAACACACTGCTGCTGAAATATTTATGTTGGCTTTTTAAATATCCCAGAGGATATCCACCCAGAAGCTTGCAAGTCATACATACTCCTTTCCTTAGAAATTTCCATGAAAAAAATGATAAATTACATTTACACTGAGGGCCCTTCCCTGCTCTGGAGTAAATTCCACACTTATATAAATCAGGCATCATTTTCCTAACTTCTCTTCCTCAAAGGCACTTGAAATTTACAGGGCCAGAAAATAAAGGCTTCCTTTCATCTGCAGACCAGATACAGAGCAGAGTTCTCTGCCTTTTCCCGCTAGGATAATCACGCCCCTTTCCCAGCCCCTTCGCAATCTCTCCTGGCAGTGATAAGAGCATTTATGAGGAGAGGCTCATGATAGTCAAATGATGGCTCCTTCCTTATCAGCAGCTCCTCCAGAAAGACAGAATTTTCTGGTTTTATTAAGGGAAACAGGAAAGGAGAACCTCAGATAGGGTTTATCCAATCTTAGGGCAGGCCCGAGGCAGCTACTCCCTGTGGTCTCCCGGTGAGCGTGTACAGGGAAACACCTGTCACGGGTGGGAGCCCCGGGCTTCCTCTGTGGCTTGCAGTTTGGAGGCACTGGGGGTTGGGAGCTTCACATCATTTACTGGACAAATAAATAATCCAGGATTTCTGGTGTGCTAAAAAATGTTCTATTTAAATTTCTAACATGGGTTTTTTTTTTTTGCTTTTAAAGTACTTTGTGTTTAATTGTGTCCATTATAGAAATTCTCAATGCCCTCTGAAAGAAGTAAATTGATACTAACCATGATTATTCTAATAACTCACAAATCAGGATGAATAAAGAGTTAGTGCTTCCTTAAAATTTACAGACTGTAGGGCCCTACTCTATGGGGTAATTGGCACTTTCCCAGTAAGTACCTCAAATAATTTTTATGATTAGTTACATTGGGGAATAATGGAGCTCATTTACCAATAGATTAAAGCATCATTTGCTTATTTGCATTCTCAGGCCCTAAAAGAATCAACACTCCTCAAATGGCAAACTTTCAAATAAACAAATCAAGGTGGATCAAATTATCTACCTCAATTTAAAGCTTGATTAATTGTGATCAAGGGAAGTTAAGAATATTACTGAGGTGCAGAGAGGGGAACAAGTTCCGGTTTTATGATATCCAACCCAAGTATTCTTTTGTGCTGAAAACTAATGATTTAATGGGCAAAAATGTAACCCACGTGTTTTTAAATTCAGAATTTTCTCACTGTATCATCTCCCCGGACTCAGATGCCTGAGTGTTCACCGCACAGCCTGCTCCTCCCTCCCCTTGTGGATACTCACACTGGTGGAGGCCACTGCCTCCTGAACACTTTCCATAATGAACTCCTTGGTGATCCGGCGTGAGGGGAGCTCATTGAAGAGGGAGTTGATTAGGGCCACTTTGGCTGCATCCCGTCTGGCCTCAGCTCTACTTAAGCAGCACTTGGGAAGGGAAAGAGAAAAGGAGTCATTAAAGGATTCAGCCTTTTGCCATTTCATCCTTGCTTCAGTGGGTCTCTGGACATTTCTAGTCATACATTTATTGACTGTATCTATTCTTTCATACCCATTGCTAATCTCCCAGGAGATCATGCAGATTTTCTCTCAGCTGTAGAGACCATGCAGATGTCTTGCTATCTTCAATTGCTTTTTGTCTCATTTCATAGTCATAGATCAAAGGTTCTGCATACTATAATAATAAAAATAATAATGGCTACTATTGTATGCTAGGTTGTTTACATTCATTATCAGGGACATCCTAAAATTCTTATTTCAGAGGAAATAGAAAAAAAAAAACAGGTGAACTAGAGACACTAGTAGCAGTGATTATATTATGATAATATACAATATTATATAACACACCATAGAATTTAATTAGGACAACAAAAATTAAGAGTTTGAAGTCAGACTCTTAGTGTCCAAGTTCCAGTTAAGGTATTTACTGGCTGACCAGGTTAGTCAATCTGTGCCTCAATTTCTTTCTTTGTGAAATGTGAATAATAAGAGGGTGGAGATTAAGATCAGTGAGTTAATGGAGACAAAGCACTGAGGCTATCTGCACATGGTACCCTTCTCAGAGAACATCCCCGTTTTACACACTTTTACCTCCAAGGGATGGCAAGGGTCCTGCTGTCAATAGCTACTGTTTTTGCTTTTCCAGAATGTATTCCTCACCTTTCTTCTGGTAGCAGTTGTCTGATTTTCTTGAGAGTCCCTTTCTACTTTGCTCATAGTCCAGGCAGTTTGGAGAGGCCATAATGCATTTGGCTTTCTCAGTGTTAGAGATTGCAGACAACCCATGATTAATAACTAATTAAAAAATTGTTCTGTGTTCCCCAATATGTTATCACTCTTCATATTCCAAGTTTATCTCCCCAGTTGGTCACATTGGTCTGCACAACATATTCTAATTTTTCTGTCCCCTCTGTTTCTTTTTCCAAGAACTAGCTATTCCCATTCTTCAAATTCTTATTGGTCTGGCATCCTGGGGGCCCAGGGAGAGAGAGATGCAGCCTCATGAGAGGCTGGGGTCCCCACCTTTTAGGGGGCACCATAATATGATGGCTTCTCTCTTCTAGGCTCCTTTGAACCCAGGACTGTAGACTCAAAGATTCCTAGTGGGGAAAAGTCACAAAAAGAGAAGCCCAGGCCCGGATCCTGTCAGTGGCTTGGCCAGGCTGCCACTGTGTGACTTCACCATGGTGTGGCTGGGAGACCTGGGCCACCTGAACTTTGAGGCCTAATTTTCTCATCCAAGGATCCTACTGCATAAGATGCATGATTCTTGGGATTTGCTTAGTAACTTAGATGAAAGAAGAAGAAAAGCAATGAAAAATTTTTACACTTCATTTTGCAACTTCTCTTCTTCAAGAGCTCTAGATCACCGACAGGAAACAGCCAAATCCCACCATTTGCTTTCAGCTAATCCCCAACTCCAACCCATCTGCCCTGCATCCACCATCCCTGCCCCGTCCTGGGAACACTCCAAACGTATGCCTTTGATTCCTTCAGAACCACCTCTCCTCCACTCCTCCACAAACCTAGCTTGAGATCAGGGTATTCTCTGATTTCCTCCCCAAACCTCCAAGAAGAGTTGGGACAATGCGTTGTAATGGTCATGTAGTTGACTATCCATCACTTCTTCCCAGTAAGAAGCAATTACATGACTTCTAAAATGGCAAGAATGTCCCACTGAGAAGAATGAAGAGACAAATCTTCCTGGAACCTAACAAAACAGGACAATGAAAGGCAGAAGGGGCTACTTTAGGTAACCACACAGTGCTTGTGTACTTTTTGGGGGGTTTTGGTTTTGAGACAGGGTCTCACACGTAGTCCATGCTAGCTTTAAACTCACTATGTAACACAGGCTGGCCTCAGTCCTATCACAATCTTCTGACTCAGCTTCCTCAGTGCTAGGATTAAAGGCATGCACCACCATGCCTGGCTTTCTAGTTTGGGTTTTAAATGTTCACCAAAGGCTCGTGTGTTAAAGGCTTAATCCCCAGCTTGTGGCACTCCTGGGACATGGTGGAACCTCAAGGAAATGTGATTCAATGGAAGGAAGGTGGGTCACTGAAGATATGCCCCTGAAAGACAAGTTGGGGTTCCAGATTCCTCTCTCTGTCTCCCTGTCTCTCTGTCTCTCTCTCTCCCTCTCTCTTTCTCTCTCTTTCTTCACTTCCTGGCTGCAAGGAGCTGAGTAGCTTTGCTCTCTCACATGCTTCCCACATGCTATGCTGCCTCATCACAGGCCTAAAAGTAGCAGATCTAACTGACCATGGGCTCAGACCTCTGAAACCATGACCAAGATGAACTTTTCCTCACGCTAAGTTGATTCTCTTAAGTATTTTGTCACAGCAACAAAATCTGACCAACACAACCCTGAGTGAGAAATAGATCTGAAGTTCTAAGGTGCATGTGGGGAAAGCAGTCTGGGGTTTCTTTCTTTGGTAGGGACTGACAAGCAAGTGGGCTTTGGGTGCAGCTTTAGGCAACAAAGCAGTTTAAAGTTTAGACCTCTTGCAAGATTTGGGTCACTGGTATTAAGTCAGAAGGGGTCTGGACAGAGAGATTTCCTTCATGCTGTAAGTTGGGGTGAGAATTTACAAGATGTTGAATTCTGAGTCAGAAGCCCTTCACTGAGGTTGGTATATCACCTCTTCCAGGAAGTTTCCCTGACTGTTCTCAAGAACAGGCTGCAAGGACAATGTTCATGAGGGGCAGTGACAACACTGGTGTCGTCGTTCACTGGTGTTCCAGCTGCCCTTTCATTTCCAGGTGGTGAGTACCCCTTAGTGGCAAAATTAATCTTCACTGACCCTATAATATAATTTACTGAATGAATAATTGAAAGCAGCCAAGGAAACCAAAAATAACTCACTAAAGCACCAAATATAATGTTCAAGAAATTATCTTAAAGACAATGAAATACATATATTTATTTTTTTTTAAAAAAAGGTACTATTTCAATATGGCTTGTATGGTATGTATATGTATCCCAGTAATACAAGAGTAAATTAATATCTGGATTTCAGAAGGATAATTGGCTATTATATTTAAACTCTCTGACATGACCATCTTTGCCTATGTAGGAAGTGTTTCTCAGTCTTTGGGAAAATCAGCTCCCATTAAAAAGCAAACAAAGTTTAGCACGTATTACCTGACATCTGTAACAGCAGCTCATTTCAATAGCAATTTAGCTTTACAAAATCTACCAGATAGCTAGTGTGGTTTTAGAATGTAGTGAATTAGAATCAGACGGGGGCACTCTTAAGAAACAACTTCCTATCTAAATAATAGCAATTTAAACCATCTTTCATAGACAGAGAAGCCTAGTAAACACTACTTAGATAAAAGAAACTATCTATTTTAAATGAGACCAGCTAAGTACTAGATCAAAGGCACCACATACATTTACAACCAAAAGGCACTGTTTCAGACATCAAAGTGCGGCCAGGCCAGAGAACAGAAAGGGCCTTTACCCAGACAGCATGCAAAAGGACTACGGAGACTCAAACAGTATCAAGATATTAAAGCAGACACATGTCTTTACTTATTTTCTTGTTTCAGGGTACAGAATATTTCCTTAAAACAGGGGAGAAAGTGTACCAATTAGTAAGTACATAAAATAAATTCTGAGCCATCAAAGGGTTTCTCTTGCTATTGTTCTTTATATTTCTGCAAGACAAGTACTTTTTAGGAATCTTTTAAGACCCATAAGTACCTGTACGTGGGTAAGAAAAGCAGCCTACAGTAGCAGATAAGGCAGAGCTGAATCAGAGCACAGAGGCTGCTGTAAGAGCAGGCGGTTAGAGTGTGCACCACACAGTGGGAAATACTATAAGAAAATAAAATATGGCAAGTGACAAGACATTTTATTGTTGTCCAAACCAGTCGTCAAAGACATCAGTTGGGGAGTGAGTGAAGTATGATGTTATTGCAAAGCTACTTCCTGCTGGAATTAGGCTTCCCATGTTGTATGGTTTATTCTTGCAATTTTTTTTTCCTTTTAGCCAGACCCCATCATAAATACAGATCTATAAACTATGCCTTACACACTAACCATTCTTACTTGTTAATGTAGAAAGACAACTTCTGTCCTTTGCACTTTATGAAAGTGCAGGGCTGGAATATTTCATAGTCAAGATTTTACCCAAGTCAGCTGTGGATTTCTCAGGCATGTGAAGACACATGCTTTCCAAGTGGCCAGCAGACCCCACTCAGGCATTCGTCTTGGTGCTCAGATGCCTTTCATTTACTGGTAGATTATAAACATTATCATTTCAAAGCCTCCTGACTAATCTAAAATTAAAGCAAAAAGAAAAAATCAGTAAGAGTGACTGTGGCATTTCTTGGGAAAGCTGTTTAAAGGCAGTGGTATCCAGCCTGCAACACATCCCCAGGGATCCCTTGTGTTTCCATCCTTCTGTGTCCTTTACACACCGCACTAGGTTTGGTCTACATGGCTGGTGAAACATGGTGATGCTTGCTTATAAAAGAACTTGTGGTTTCCATCTTGGTCCTGCTTTCCTTTCTCTCTTTAATCACTTGTTTGAAGAAAGGTCAGCTGTCGTGTCATGAGCAGCCTCATGGAAAGGCACACGTGACAAGGAACAAGTCTTCTCCCCACAGCTCTTGAGTAAGATTAGAAGCTGAACCTCCAGAGACCCACAGTATGGGGAAAAAATTTCTGCCATCCCTTCCTCAAGTAACTAATATCTAGAATATCAAAGATATATCAAGATCTCAAAAAAAAAATCAGACCCTTCAAATTTAAAGACCCCATCCAAAAAATGGGTATCTGAAATGAATAGACACTTCTCAAATGAAGAAGTAGAAATGGCTAATAAATATATCAAAAATGTTCAACATTACTGGTCATTCGAGAGATGCAAGTTAAAACAATGCTGAGATTCTATGTCACTCTGGAAAGAGTGGCTATTATCAAGAAATCAACCAATAATAAATGCTAGTAGGGCTGTGAGGAAAAAGGAACACTTTTCCACTGTTGGTGTCAGTGTAGGCTGGTGCAGCCACTGTGGTAATCAGTGTAGAGATTCCTCAAAAAACTAGGACCCAAGGTTGAATTTGAGCCAGCTATTTCCCTTATTTGTATCTTCCCAAAAGAAAAGCATCATACTACAGTGATCTATTCACACAATGTTTACAATGGCTCCGTGTGTAAGTTTAATCTTGGAAACAGCCCAAATGCCCATCAACCAATGAATGAATAAAGAAAATGTGAGGTGTTTTTTTTTTTTAATATAATGGCGTGCTACTCCATCATAAAGAAGGACAAGCTGGAGGCATTTCTAGGTAAATGAATGCATGTTGAGACCATACTATTAAGTGAAATAAATCAGACACACATGTAAATGTCACATGGTTTCTCTGGTGTGAGAAACTGAAAGTGTAATTAAGGTCCAAAGTATGTAATAGGTATTGGGAAATTTAAAGAACATGATCAAATAAGAAGGGGAATAAGGAGGGGGAGAGAGAAGGGACAGGAAAAAATGGAAAAAACACTTTTGTAAATAAAGAGGGAAAAAGAGGCTGAAGGAAGAGGAGGGAAAAGGGAAAAAAAGAAGCAAGAGGAGCCAGGCGTGGTGGCACACACCTTTAATCCCAGCACTCAGGAGGCTGAGGTAGGAGGAGCGTTGTGAGTTCAAGGCCGGCTTGGGCTATACCGTGAGCACAAGGCCGGCCTGAGCTACATAGTGCGACCCTGTCTCAAAAAACTAGGACCTGGAGTTTGGCTTAGCGGCTTAAGCGCCCGCCTGGCAGGCGCTAGGTTGTGAGTTTGATCACCGGTGCCACAAAAACAAACAAAAACAAACACAAGAAGAAGCAAGATACACCATGTCCAGTTACAAATTTCCAATAACAAAAGTTATCGCTGTGTATATATAAACTGTACCAGTTAAAAAAAAAAAAATCTGATCCTTCAGACTGGATCAATCCTTCAGATGACCGCAGCTCCCAAAGTTTGACTGCAACCTCTAGGAGACCCTGGGGCAGAACTGCCCAACTGAACTGCTCCTTCCAGATTCCTGACCCTCAGGGTATGTGAGACAGTAAATGTTGCTAGGTTTTGTAGGTAATGGCAATTTGTTATGCCGCAGTAGATAACTATTGCAAAGTCTGTGCTTACCACAGGTTATTAGGAATTCTCTTATCGTACCCTTGGGGTAGAGCTCAGTAACAATAATCCTCCTTGCTGACAATATGTGCTTGGCACTGCACCAAGCACTTTATGTTTATTATCATGTTTTATTATTACAATGATCCTATGAGGTTGGTGTTATCCCTATTTTGCAGTTGTAGACATGGAGGTTTAAAGAGGTTGCGCATCTCAAGGTCAGGCAATTTAAAAAGTGAACAAAACAAAAATCATGCACAAGTCTGTCTGACTTGAGAATCCAGATTTTAATTACTACGAGATTTTGCTCTTCATACAGGTGGTCCAGTTTGAAATAGAATGACTGTGTAATTTGGCTTAGGGCTCATTTCCCTAAATCATTATACTCCAGACAAAGCTGCAACTCTGATATTTTGTGGGTGATTCGGATGTAAGATTCTAAGAGCATCTCCTTCGATTCCCACAGGACAAACTGGACTTCGTGCAGAAGAAAAGGCCAAGGAGGATGCACGTGCTGTCACTATGCACTGTGCTCACTGAGGAAAATGTGCCCATGAGTATATTAATATCTTCTCCTTTCTACTGTTTCTTTTTGATCCTCTCCTGGACTGTAGGGGGAAGGAAAATAGAGAGAGAAGGGCCAACTACGACTATACCAGAGAGGAAATGTCATCTCCAGGAGGAAGTGTTTCCTTCTGGCTGGATATGAGTCTTGGTTAAGTATGGCACCAAGAGTTTTGGGATTCTACTACACTGGGCTGCTCCACAATTTTAAGAAGTGTCTGGTAACTCTTTAAGAGTCATTTGCATTAAGCTGTCCCAGCTCTGCTGAATAAGAAATCACCCCAAAACCCAGCTCATTCTGGCTTTGTATTTTATTTTGGAGTTGAGATCATCAACAAGCCGCCAGCAGCACACAGGGTACCCTCTGAAGATTTCCACCAAGCCAAGGTCAGGAATTCAGACCAAATGTTCAAAAGCTTTAGTGTTCATGATGCAATTGCCTGGCAACTTGTTAAATGTGTATACTCTCTGGATCCATCCTGACCTGCTGAATCAGAATCTCTTCAGATGGGTTGTGGTAGGGGAATCTGCATTTAATAAGCTTTCCAGGGGATTCTGAAACACCTAGGACTACTCTAAGAGGAATGTTGCTCCAGCTTCTGTCTTATTTCTATTAGGCAGGGACAGAATCAGTTTTTTTGGGGTGTGAAGCTTACACAATTTGGGAAACTTTTCTAAAAGAAAAACAATATAAAGTTATAAGTGAAAGACAGTTATACTTTATAAGGAGACTATGCTGAAGCTTCTTTATCTTCAGGGTAAATCCACCTCTGCTAACATCAAAAGGCTAATTGCTCACTGGAGAAACAGCTTCTACCTAAGGTTCAAGAAAAGCAACATTCAGGTTTTTAAAAGTCCTTTAGGGCAGTTCTTTTAAAACTTGCTGACTTATCTAAGTGAGGTCTCAGTTTTGCTCTTCTGCTCAGTAGTTTTTCTTTCTTCCATGATAATTTCCCAAGATAATGCCAAGATCCAACCCAGATTAATTTGCAGGCTGTCATCGAGTAGAACAGTAGCTAGTCAGTTTTGCAGGATGACAGAAATCCTTAAGTTAATTGAAATAAAATCATGGTACTCATGACCATGCGATTTCTATGCCTAAGGAGAAATTAGTTATGTTAGCCAGACATGGTGGCACATGGCTATAACCCCAGCTACTTGAGAAGCAAGAGAATCACAAGTTCAAGGCTATCTGGACTACATAGTGAGATCCTATCTCAAAATAAAATTTAAAAGGGACTCAGTGGTAGAGTGCCTGTCTTGCCAAAAAAAGTTTTATTGTTAGTTTTGAAATGCTTTAAAACTATTCATAGTTATGTTACTGCTTATAGAAACATCTAGTCAAGCTGACGCAATTTAGACTCTGAGCAGAGACTTTCCTGATAGCCGTCATTTAATTAATTTTCCTCATGCTTTGCATTAAAAAATAGACAGGACACATGTGTTTGGTAGTCATTTCTACATCCCAAGATTCCACTAAACACACACTCTCAACTACAGTACTTCCTGTAGCAAAATATGGAAAGGCATCAATAAAAGTGACTCTTCTCCATCCTACACAAAAGACTTTCTAGAATCATTCAGATCTGTGTTTTAAACACTAAGGAAAAAAGGTCTTCAGATCCAAAATGTATAAAACCAAAGCAGGTTCACCTTTGCCCAGGGCCTATCAGTGGTAGTCTACAAGGGGCAGGTTTTACAAAGAGTCATGTGATGACAAATGCTGCAGACTGTCCCTACACCTGAACTCAGTGTTAAAGATGTCATCCTCTCCAGGGTCAGGGACAGGTCAGTGATATTTTGGTGGCATTCTCTCAGCAATACATGAACTCTAAGGTTTCTACCAAGCTGTGACTTTGCAGTGGTAAAACCAAATAAACTGACTGTGAGAGGTGAGAATTCTTGCCCAAATCCTCTCGGCTATTACATCTGTCATTCAGGTGGTTGGGAACATTTTGCTTTTGCAAAGTGACTTGCAGAGTTTGTGTGTATGGCCTGCCAGCTCTGGTCAGTGTCACCAACACCTCGGCTTCATCTTGACAGCAAGCCCTCAGCGAAAAGAATGCTACAAGCCAGGCCCTGCTGTTTTCAAGACCTTGCCGGCCCTGGCCAAAGCACGAACATTTGCATGTGTTCCAATTTATCTAATTATGGATATATTAGCATTTTCCCCCTTCCAGATGGTGATGTGAAAAAGGGCAACCGTTGAAACTCAGTCACCCAAGTTAATATTGTGTCTCTCTGTAGGTCAGCCTGGCGGCAAATATGTTAGGAACAATTTAGAGCTCTGTGTGTGCTGAGAACAGGGTCTTTGCTGGGTATGGGGGAGGGTACCGGTCTGGGAGTCCAATTTTCAGAGAAAACTCACCAGTTCCTGTCAACTGAAAGAAACGTTTCAGGCACATGGTGGGTCAGAATGTTATTTTTATAATATAAACCACCTGGCCTCCTCCTCGTTTACCTCTGCTGCAAACGCTATTCTACACACATACCTAGACCAAAGTCCCTGGTAACTATTACAAACGCATGTTGTACTGTATTCCTTGAGGCTTTTTCCTTTTTCTTTCTTTTTTTCTTTTCTTTTAATTCTTTTTCCTTTTCCAAGTTAAGGTGAAGACAAGATGAATTGATCAGGGCTCAAGATTTTGGTTTATTTTTATAATAGCTTTAATATAAAAGGATTCCATGAGAAGGATGGGAGGGGGTTTTGGAGACCTGAAGTCAGACTTTCTTTCCTTCTCAGCAACTTACTGAGAAGGTGATAAATTCTAGAAAGGGCTGGGAAACTCCTGTGGAGATAGTCCAAAGTCTTTCTTTTTACCTCGGGGAGTTTTCTGAGCTTTCCTTTCACTATCCTCTACTGTTCTTTTAGGAGGTAAAGTATCTCCATTTGCCTTGGTTATTAAGAAAAGAAACATTAAAGTCAGGGAAGGAGACTGGGGAATAAATAAAAGGTCTCATTAAAACAATATGCACTTCCAATTTCACAGGTAAGTCATTAAAGTCTGATAATTAGGTGGCATGACTTTCAAATGGGATGAGGTTATAACTTACTTTTCTATCTTTGGGTCTCATTAGTTATAAACAGGATGCTTTCCTGTGGAGATTTCCACCAGGAAATACCTCCTTGAGAAGTTGTTATACTTCATAACATGCAGTACATCTGTGTGCACATATACTAAGGGCAGAGAAGAGGTCATGGGTGATTTCAAGCATTTCTGTTGGCATTAGTGTTGTGCAAGAGTCTCAATTTTATGGCAGGAATTAAGTCTTTATTTGAAATATGGAATGTTAAGGCTGGGCCTTATTTAATTATCAGCAAAGAGAGAATTACAATTCCATTTAGTCGAATACATGAATTGATCAAATTTTCTCTTAGTCGTTCTCTTCTGGGAAAAACCTAATTTTATCAACTGAGTTTATTAAGATTTAGATACTCCTTTGATCCTCTGGACTTTGAGAAGACTCATGCAGTGCCTTAAGTAACATAAAACAAAGCTAAACACCCCTATCTTCTTTTTGGTGGTAAGGCCCTAGGAAAAAATACTTTTTCTAGGTATTTTCATAGGCAGTGACTTTAGTTTGGAAACCACAATGCCATAATAATCAAAGCCCATGAAAGGAATTCAGTGCCCTTTCAAAGATGAGGCTTTACAAGGAGTTCGTCTGCTGGGTGTTCCCTCTGACTCGCCTGTGTGGCCCTGTTACACAACACCAAATACTGGTCATAAATGGGGAAAAAGGTCAGTCAACAGTTTGCCAGTGCAAATACTGAATGTCTCAACTTCATGAGGTGCCTGGCATTAAACAGCTAACCCCAGAGTGGCACCCCTGTGTCTACAGCTATGCTTATTTCTGTGAATCAATTCTAACAACAGCAAAATCAGTGACTGAAAAAGATACGGTACCCACACTACAAATAAATCAAGCTCTCACATCCATGTTTCAGCCAGAGGGCCTGTTTTCTTAATTTAATCAAATTTCACGCACATAAATAATTGCAGAGGTGTCATACTGTATCCAAAGGAATTCGTGCTTTTTTTTTTTCAACTCAAAATAAGAGTGTAATTCACTAATTGAAGTCATTTTAGCAGGTTCTATATGGATGACCACATCACTGGCTTGAAAACAAAACTTGAATCACAAACCTTTTACATCAAAACACAAAATAAGATAAAATACTCAAGTTGCCTTTTGAATTTGGAAACCAAAACAGCTGCTGAAACAATGAGTGGCTTTCCTTCTGAGTTCATCAAGAGGGGAGCCAGACGATGATCTGATGGCCCTTGTGTTGGTCTTATTGTAAAACATGGAAATTATTGCAAGTTTTCATGGTCCTGATTTGTGGCCAGGGAAGGATTAACTGCCTAGACAAAATGGCATAAAGAAAGTATGCTCAAAATGCATGAATTTCCACTTAATGCCTGTAATATTAGAAGATGGTTTTTTCCTTATATAGAAGATACAAATAAGTACTAATGTGTTTCAATATAACTTCTTGAAAAAATTTTATGTCAGTAGAGTAGTTTAGTTATTGCTTAGAAATTCAGAAATAAAATCATATTTTCACTTCTTGTTTCCTGCACTGGAATAGTGTGTAAAGGCCTGGTGTAAAGGCAGAGTTAGAGTTGTTCTTTCTCTCCCCTCCCTCCTCTCTCTCTCTGGTGGGTTGTGGCGTAGTTAGTCTTCATGGACACAAGCTTCCTATTTGCTTCAATGAGAGGTTTCTTTGCACAAAAACCAGTGGTTTGTGTCTACCAGTGCCTTTGACTGGGCTACTTTCCTTTGATTAATCAGAAAACTAAAGTTTAGCCTGAATACCACTTTTCTAAAGAATGAATGAGCATAATCTCTTACAGCTTTTATAAAAGTACCTGAAACTGGAGGGATTAGTTCCACAGTCCAGTCCCATACTCCACTTCAAGTATTTTCAATTACTTGGCACTCCTGGAGGTGACGTCCACAGCTCCGTTAGAAGGCTACTGCTGGCATAATGGTTTCTCCATGTTTCAGCACATGGTCTTGGCATTAATAATCCATTGTGAAATGATTTGCAATGCACAGGGGTGACATTTGATTATGTGAAAGGCATTGCAGGAATGAGCGTGTAGGCTCATATAGGCCAACTGCTGGCAAAAACGGGGTGAAACGTTATATGGTGAAAATAGCTTGGAGGAAGGCTTCTGAGCTGACAAAGAAAAGTGTGAGGACATTGCTTTACATGAAATCTTCTCTTTTCTTTCTTGGTTTTTCTTTCTCAAATCATATTTTGGAGGGCCAAATAGGTTAAGAGGCTAGATTTGGCAGTCAACCACCCAAATAACATTTTCAAAACATATCTGATTCAGGAAATTCTGGATCTTTTTAAGCAAGGATGTTAACAATCCTCCTGAGAACCTTAAAATATGATGATTTAAACATAAGGAAAAGGAGACCCTGAAGTGATCAGAGAAATCACCCAGAGCCCTCCCTGCTGGGAAGTTCAGTTTCTCATTTTGTTTTCTGCTTTTTTAAAGACCCCAAAGTGGATGTTGGAACTACTACCTTAGGGAAATCCTATCATTTTGACTCAAAATTTTTGAGACACTAGGGAAATTCATAATTCTCAGGGTAGTAAAAGCAAAATGAAGAACACTAGACCTCCTTAGACTCATATTCTCTACATTTATTCATTGATCTGCCAAATGTGTTATATTTTAATTAGATTATAATGAGTACATTTATTATACATGGGAAAATCTAATGCAGGCCTGTATGTAAATATGATCTAAATTGGTTATTCATTGTTATAGGAACTGACTGGGGGAAAGTTAATATGCTAAGATTAAATCCAGAGAAAATTATTTTTTACATCAATTCTTTCAAGTTTATCCATTTTCAGTATTTTAACCAAAAATACATTTTCTTTCTAGTATACAGCCTTGTAGAGTTAGGTGGAATATCTTTGCTATGACTACATATAAAAATTACAGGCACTAACTTCATTTATTCTTGGAATTTGTTATTCACTTATTGTGTATTCATTTGACAAAATTTATTAGGCACTTATTATAGAAAAACACAGTGCTTGATGTCAGACTCTGTCCCCGAGGAACTTACATTTTATTGCAAAGACAGCACACACTTAAATAACCTTAGTACAAGGTAGAAATCATTAAGCACTAGTGCAGAAATAGATAACTGCTTTGGGAAATCAAAGGAGGCAAGAATTTCTAGCAGAGAGATTCAAATGCTCATTGAGAATGTGACATTGCGTTGAGTCCTGAAAGATGGCGCATGAAGAAAAAGTGGCAACCATTGCCAGAAATAGGTCACAGTGTGACTGTGGGAATGGTTGGAAGAGGTCAAGGCATGGGAGATGTATAGTTAGAATGAAGCACCAAGCAGCAAAGGAGAAAGTTTCAGGAGATACAGCTGGAAGCAAAAATTGGACCAGCTGTAGTCATTAATGCTTGAGTAAGGGTTTAAACCTTAGTCATAAGGTAGCAGGGAACTATTAGCTTCTCCCAACACACATTTTTAAAAACTTTTTCTCATGAAGTAATTTTACAGTAAGAGAAGAGTTAACAAAGATAATACAAAGTTTCTTGATATCCAGAAAGTAGCCTACATCATGTTTTTTTAATGTAATGATTTATATAGTATTCATATACTCCTATGATTGCATCCCTTCTCTCAAACTTGGTGAGTCATATGTCTTGATTTTGTCTTAATCAGAAATGCCAAAGGTTTGTCTTTTTATCTTTCCAATGACACAGTTTTTGAATTTTGTCAACCAAGTTTGCCAGGTTTTGCCCCATTTCATCAGCTCTCCTAAAGTCTCCTTAAAGCTACTTGTATATTCAATATGATTTAAAACACAGATTAATGTGTAAATGTAGATTCACCTTCTAAGCAGAATTCTTTCTTTAAGACCTTGTCATGACCCTACTGGCAATGCAGAGGGCTATTTCAACCTGAAAACTTGTGATTTTCTTTAATTAAAAAAGTAACTGCCTTTGTTATTTCCTTTCCTCTATTGCCTTCGTCTCTTCCTAGAATTCTTGTTAACATTCACTTTTATGATTTCCCCCATCTCCTGTACTGTCTTCTTCAACTTCTTTATTTTTTTGCTTTAAATTCTAAAAAATTTATTTATTTCTGTTTTTAACTTTATTGTGCTTTACCAATTTCTCTGTCATCTGTATGCACTCATCTATTTGCTCTTCTTTTATTTATTGTTCTTGTTTTTCTAATTTGGCAAGCACGTCTTAACTTCTTGTATCTTGCTTTTTCTTTTTTTCTACCTGCTTTAGGGATCAATATCTTCTTGAAATTTTCTGAGGATTCCTGCTATAATATTCTTTTGTGTTCTATGTTATCTGAATTACTTTGGCCATTTGTTTGCCTGCCTTGGTCTTATCTTTTATGGTATTGACTTTTCTCAAATGTTTGCTGATCTTTAGTTCATTGACATTTCATGGATAAAGAAGCCAATTAGCTTAGGTGGCCAATAAACCTTTGTCCCTGGGTGAATGTGGTTCCCTGAATGAGAGGGCTCATGCGTGTTCTGATGAGTGGGGAGGTGTGTTGATTGGTAGACATCCCCTTGGAATGCTTCATAACAGACCCTCAGGCATACGTGGGTTAGAAAACCTCCTCCTCAATTGCTGCCTTTCATCCCTCATCTTGCCCTCATCCTTGTCACTGGTGTCTGGGGTACATCTAGCTCTGTTATGAGACCCTCATTCCAGTTGTTTTCATCAGGCAACTCCCATTCATAGAGGTCAAAATCCACTGTTGACTACCACTCAGGTGGGAGAAGGCACTTCACTGGCTCCCTGGGTCAGCAGTCTTGAAAGCAGTTCTTTAATGAGCCTAAAATATTACTCTGGGACACTCTGCTCTCTTTGCATTTGTTCATCTGGTCCTGGAGTTTGTCAAGCTCTTCTTTACTTTCAAAGCATGTTTCTCTTGCCCGTGTTTAGAATGTGGTATTTTTATATCTGATGCTCTGATTTTGTGTTCGTCTCCCAGAATTGCCTCAAAGCTCAACTCTTCTGGTGGCATCCTTTCTTGTTGGCCTAGAAATTTACTAATTTTCAAAAAATCTTTGACATTTTAAGGCATTTTAGACTAGCAAAGAGGAAGAGAAATGTGCTAAGTCCACTCTTTTGATTCAATCTTGAGACTTTGCTGCTGCTGTTTTACATTCCAAGAGAAGTTCATGTTGATTCTGCCTGATTTCTGCAGGCTCTTTGAGGATCATGTGACTAGTGGTCTCAGTTGTCCTTCCCGTCTTCAGTTGTGACTTAGGTGTTTGCAAGCCACTGATGGCAATTAAACTAGAACATGCTTTCTCTTCAGCTCCCCCCAACAAGGAACTAGCTAGCTCCTGTTTCTTAAGTCAAATTTACCACAAGAATAGGACAGAACCCTCCGAATCCTTACTCTATTCTAAGCTGCTGTGTTCTCTAATCCTCTGCCATTGGAGTTGGAGACTGTACTGTCTACTGGAATTATTCTTCCAAAGTTGTTAAAGGCCTTACATTTATCACAGCCCACGGGTGCACCGCAGTGGGCCTCTGTACTGTGGCCGACGCCTGTGCTCTGTGTGCTCTGTCTCACGACCTCACATTCCTTGGCTTCCATAAACTCCCTCTTCTGGTTCTTTGTCCCTTTATGCACAATCCTCATATTTTTTAGAGAAATAATTTTCTTTTTATTTCCACCCCAGAAACCATTCCTAAGATCATTTTTTTGGAATTTTTATTCTCCATATTGCTCTTTGGTAGTGGTACCTGCAGCCACAACTTTAGCTCAGAAAGGTAGGTGTAATTTGGATCACTCTAGTTTTAAGCCCTATATTCTTTAGCTGGTTACACATCTTTGCCTGGGGCTTCCAGGTACTTGACACTTGCTCCACCCTCTTCTTCCGTGTACCTGCTCGTCCTTCTCTTGTGTTTTGCTCAGTGGCTAAACCCAAAGCTGTGTGGTCATCCCAGCTCCCATGCCTACTGATGTTCTTTCCCCTTTCCCACCTAACTTGGCTGCTTTGCTGCTTGCCTTCATGCACTCAGTGATCACTTCCTATCAGCCTCTCTGTCTTTAGCTTTATGTAACTTTAAAGCATCTTCAAGTCACAGTAACATTTCTGAAAGACATCTGAATGTAGCACTCACCTTCAGGAGTTCTGATTTTACATAGTGTAAAACCCATACTCCTTTGCAAGGTGTGACAGTCACTTAGTGTGTGATAAGTGTGCCTAACTGTCCTTTGCCAAGGAATCTTGCCCCACAGACTGTCACTCTGACAATTGCGAACATGCCTGTGCTTTCTTTCCTTCTTGCTCTTTTGCTGTGCACACAGCATTCCTCTCACAGAGAAGGCCTCTTTTTTTTTCCCCAGTCAGCCAGGATAGCCTCAGCTGCACATCTCAGCTTGCATTTATAATCCCTAGGAATCCTTTGATTTCCCCTAGGTGGCATAGGTTAGTGGGTCTGTTTATGAAAGTATGCACTTTCCTCACTCCGCAAAGCATTTGTCACAGTGGAAAGCAGACACATCAGGTAACAAGATAAAGCAAATGAGTCAGGCACTAAATTCAAAGGCAGAGTAAAGATAAAAATATGAACAATACCAGGTGTGATGATAGTCTTAAAAATGATTGATATTAAGTTCTCTAGATTTACACAGCAAAGAGCTACACTAAAATTTGCCTCTGGGCCTCTTGGTTGTCAAAGCTAAGAGATAAACTTGACTGTTTATGAGTTTCATAATGTCCCAAGCTATAAATAAAACATCTTTGCAAGGTACTAAAAATTGAGAGATAGTTTATTGCATTAATGAGGTACTTGAAAAGGGGACTGCTAAATCTAGGAGCTCTCTTTGTGCTTTCCCAGGCCTTTGGATATCACTTTTATTACCATAAAGATCTTTGTACTTCGATTTCCTCAAGCTATGTATGCATCATGTTCTCAGGCCACTGCTTGATATTTTCTTGTTACTCAGTGAGAATTTGTTTCATACACTGGGTAAGCAGATATTGATGGTAATGTAAGAATGTGTTTTTGTGTAAGTTGGTATACGACTAGAAATGCATTATCCTTTACACCCCATCACAAACATTTAACCAACTGAAAGGGTCTTTATAATTATAAAAACAGTATTTGGAATACTTATGATGTGCCAGATACTGTGCTAAACATATTAGTACATGTGACTTCATATGACTTAGTACATATGACTTTCAGCCAGTCCTCTGGACATTAGTTCTCAATTCAAAGGTGGAAAGAGAAGAGAAGTTAAACAAGACAAGTTAAGTAAGTTTCTCCAGGGTAGACAGGTGACAGAAGAGAATGTGGGTTTAGCATATGTGCTTGATCAAACCATGGGATTCCCTGTACTTTGCTGCTGGTTCATGCTTTGATATGTGGTAGATGGATTAAACTAATTAACATTTGATTTCAAAATTTGCAAAAGTAGAGATTTCTACTGACCGAAAGGCCCTGATAGAAAGGCTTTGCCACCATTTCCCAGCATGGTTAAGTTTTATTAAAAAAAAATTTTTTTTATGGAAAAGAACAGCAGCTAACTGGCAAATAAAACACTGTGCTATAAAATTCATTTTCCATAAAGTAATATCAGGGCACATCCTCGTATAAAACACTTGCATTTTTAAAAAAAAGTGGAACATTTGACTGATTTTCTGTATACGTGATAAAATATGACATAACTTTGTTCCCTGCATCCAAGAAAATCTACCACTTTAAGGATTGGTTCTGTTTTAACTCTATTTACTTCAACTGACAAATTGATAGCTGCTTCTTACCTGAAAGTTGCCAAAGCAGCTTCCTCCTGGGAGAGTCACGTAACTCACGAAGGGAGGCCCAGAAGATGGCAGAGACTCATAAAGCACCACACCTTCACTCGGGAAGGTGGCCTTCTGCTGCTGCTTGCTTTCCCAGAATTCCTGTAGCATTGATACAACGTTCACTGAAAAAGACAAGAAATGTAAATTATTAAGGATGGCTATATCCTGGCGAAAACAAAATTTTATTTGAAGCTGGATTCTGTAACCTGGAAGTTTCAGTTTAAGCAGAGAATGTGTACAGTGGCTGTGCTTTCAGCTGTGAAAGAATATACTTCATTTCAAATATATTTAAAGTATGTTAAAGTATATCATTTTAATGCACATATATATATTTCTTAATGAGTAACACTCAAGTGATTTTGGCAGTCCAACAATATTGTATCCTATCAAATTTTCTTTACAAATTAATTTTTAATATCAAATTTAAAAATCTCCCTCTTCCATCTTTGAGAATTTGCCTTAGCAGACCGTCTTGAACTGTAAAAATTCTCTGGCCCTTTCTCCCATTGCTCTTGGACTCTAACCTGCAAAATGAAAGCCAAATTGTGAAGGAAAGATGTAAGCAATGTAATTTTAATCTGGACTTACTGTTTATAAGATTTAAAGGGAGAAATTAAGGAAGATAAATCATTCATGTTCCCTCTACCCCAGTCTAAAGGAGGATGAAAGGTAATTGTGAGGGAAGCAGGAGCCTGGAAAAAGTCATGAGTGAAACTAATAACTTGGAGACCTTGTTAAGGACAAGGTCTGTTAGATGACTTCAGAAAACAGCAATGGCTAGAGCCATGTGTTTTAGATTAAATGACCTGTGATAGCCTGCAGAAGTCCCAGATCAAATTAGGTTGGTTTGTTTATCCTGTACTGCAAATTGAATTGTGGAAATTAACAAGGATAATAGAATTGTAGAGTCAAAAGTGACCTTGTGGGTCATGTAGGCAAAGCTCTTCCTGGTGCCGAGATTCGTTTCCAAGTCCTCCTCACAGCTGCCTGTCTGGCTTGTACCTGCATGTGTGCGAGGGCCTGTACCTGGAACCGTGAAGCAGCCTGTTTCAACTTGGAATGGTTCTGTGGAAAGGTGAGCTGAAATCTGCTCTCCTGTAAGGTCCATGCAGGGACTCTAGCTCTCATTTCCAGGGCTTCATATTAATTTACCTCCTAACCCCCTTGCGAGCCCACCACATATTTGAAAGCAGGCTAGGACATTTGTTGTTTTGTCCTATCTGGCATTTGCTCACCTTCCTGTGTGAAGAGAGGTGAAGTTTCATGTAGTCTCCAGGAACGAGACTGTGGATTTGGTCAAAGTCAAGTCATTCAGAGGCAATGAGACTAGGACTTCTGCTGGAAATTTCCACATATCACTAGGGTACTGCAGGGCTCAGGTAAGTGTGGCACTGGCTGATCAAGAGGGAAAGCTGGCTGGTGAAGAAAGTGCATAAAGAGTAGAGCAGGGAGATGGAAAAAGGCAAGTTCTGATAACACAATGTTCTAGCTTTGCCCAAATCCAGAATCCTTGATTGACTCTGAGAGCAGACTCTTAGTCTGCTTCTCTCTTAAGCTCCCTTGACATGACATCTCTTGTTTACGTATGACAGTACACTAACCTGGATAATTCTCAGATTTCAGAATAGTTTTGCTTATTTCAAACTTCGTGTATGTGTGTGTGCAACACTGTGTCTATGCCTTTTGTCATTATTCTAAATATATTTTGGATGTGCTTCAAGCTAGAGGATATTGATATTTTCTGAGTTTTATATGGAGGCAAAAAACATTGCACAACCACTTTCTAATCTGTTTACCAGAACACTGGGCTCCTGAACCTCCTTCCTAGGTTATCCATCAGCTTCATGATGTGCATGCAGTGCAGGTAAATTCTGGAGACACTAAAGAAATTAGATGCCTGTATCTATGAAAAAAACTGCAGTGTTTGGTATTTAAGAAGTGCTTGGGGAAAAAAAGAAAAGTTAAGCCTATCAGAAGTGATAATTGAATTAATCAAAACATATCGAAAGGGTCAAGTTGAGAATTGATCATTACACAGAGTTTTGACTTGTTTAAAAATATTTGAAATAGTATATCTAGCAGTTGATGTAACTCCAAATAGAATTAGAACTTTTATATTCTAAACTGTATCTTGTTCTTATGCTCCTTCTCCATCCAGTTCTGAGAAGACAAAGATTTATGAACTGGCCAATTTGAATCTGTACTTGAAGTTAATCTTCAGCATTCAGCAGAGATGTTCTGAAAATTGAAACCTAACACTAAAGCGAGTGTTGCTCTGCTAGCCAGCAAGGGCTTTTAGCTTCCTATTTGAAGTTAGTTCATTATTGAGTGACATTCGGCTAAGAAATGGAGTAGGAAATTGAGGACTCACAATTATCTAGGTAAAATGAACACTTGGATTTAGGCACATAACGACTATTTGGATTAAAGAGTCTGAAGGTACATTCCAAGTAAGATTTTTGCATGAATAAAAGCAGCAGTTAAGAGTTTTTCATTTTGCAACCTTGGAAGATTTCTTTGATGGTCCTACGAATGTCATCACCCTTAAAGAGTAAAACGTATGTACATACAACACACAATCCATCTTTCTATCTCTATCTCCTCTTGTTGACTGGAAAACCAGATGAATGGAGTGCAGAGGGAAGAAGCCCAGCTTGCTGTTTGAAATTCCAAAGGTCAGCATATCAGAGATGCTCTATAAAACACATGCTCCTTTATTTTTGTGAGGCAGCATAAGCAAAGCTTATGGACAATTGCGAAGTAAATGTCAGCAGAAGGTCAAGCTCTGGTGAAAAAAACTCATCAAGTTTGAGGCTGGGCCTCATGACACAGTTTTAGTCTCCAGGTGCATGCAGTCAATGAATCTGCCTTCCATACTACAGAATAAACTAGAACTGCCAAGTGTGTGAGCTCCGCCCCTACATCTAAGCATTCATCTGCACAACTGCTCAACTCTACCTAGTTGTCCACAGGCTCAGATGATTTGTGCAGCTTCTCCTGGACATTGTTCTCTTAGTCAAGCTCTTGGCCTATTTTTAAATGCTTCCTCTTTACTTATTCCTTCCCAGTAGCCATAAATATGCTTTAGATTATGAATGAATGAATGAATGAATCAATCAATTAAATGAGACACTCAATCTTGGAGTTATTTCTGGCTACAGGTTATTAAAATTTTTCCATTATAGCCAGACTGCTAGAATGAATATTCTGTGACTACTTTTGCTTCCTTAAATTCCATTAGTATTTAACCCACCACAATCTGGCTTTTTCCTTTTATATTATTCCACCAAAACTACTTTAACAAATAACACCAATTCCTAATTTTCAGACCTTATTCACCTCTTAGCTGCATTTGATATAATTATCAATTTCTTCTTGAAAAATGCTCTTCTAAGCTTTTCTGACAATATTTCTCCCTTTTTATAGTTCTAAGTATTTCCCCTACTTTCTTCCATAGGTTTTTCTTCTTCCATTTATTCCTTGTGTTAGTTTCTAGGGGAATCTTGTCTTATTTTCTCTTGCTTCTTTTTCTACTACTGCCCTTGAAATTTCTGTGAAACTGTATACCATAATGTATAATGACAGTTCCCAAACTGTTCTCCAAACTATAACCCCAACTTTGCTAGTAGAGGCTTCCATTTGGACAGTGTTGCACAAATTCAATATATTTCTAAACTCGTCGTATTTTCCGTAAGGTCATCACTGCCTTCGGAATTATTTTCCTTCCTTTTGTATTACTTGCATAGTGATATTATCATCTACACAGTCATCTAAATCAGAAACATGAGAGGAAATTTACATTTCACTTCTTTCCATAGCTCATAAATGCCAATTCCATGTTCTTGATGTCTGCACAGCTGTGCCTGCTTCTCAGTCCGTCTCGCCATTGCTCCATTGGCGCACACTCATTTGTCACCGCACATAAATCCTTTCTTGGTTTCTTCATTACCCAGAGAATAAATTGCTCTTTGGAAAGGCTAGAAGACCCTGTGTCTTGGTACGCTCTTTTATTCTTATACTCTTTTCCCCAAGTTCACCCTCCAAGTTTCTCATTCCCCCATTTCTTACAGTACTGGCAAGGCCCATGCTTCTTTCATCCTCTTGGGATGTCCTCCTTCCCACAGTCTATTTGTTCTCCAATGGCACCTACTCATTTTTTCTAGACTCATGTTCGTCATGGACTCATCAATAATGGAAACAAAAACAAAATGATCCCTAAGCTTTTGCTCCCTCAAGTGCAGTCAGTGCCCTGAGCATCATGCTGGGCATCACTTGGTGACTTGTCGGAAATGCTGGACCTCAGCCAGGCGTGGTGGCGCACGCCTTTAATCCCAGCACTCGGGAGGCAGAAGTAGGCGGAGTGTTTTGGGTTTGAGACCGGAATGGGCTACAACATGAGCAAGGCTGGCCTGAACTACATAGCACGACCCTGCCTCAAAAAAGCTAGGGCTGGGAGTTTGGCTCAGTGGCTTAAGCACCTGCCGAGCAGGCATGAGGCTGTGATTTTGAGCCCTGGTACTACAAGAAAAAGAAAAAAAAAAGGCCTGACCTTGAAACTTACCCCAGCCATATTGACCTAGCTCTTCATTTTAAAGTGATTCACAGTTATCGAATAACGTGCAATTGTAGGCACATTAAAGTTTGAGAAATCCTGTTGTAGGAAGAAGTGGCTAAACTCACCTCTCTGATCATGTGCTTATTATATGCCAGCTACTGTGCATTTTCTCATTTACTCCTTACAGCACCCCACTGAATAAAATTATCATCTACAACTTATAAATGATAAATAAAAGAAGCTGAAGATACAATTACATGGCTGTAAAATCTAAACCTAACCTCGTTCTGTGCGTTTGGTCTATGCTCTTTGCTCATCCCAAGATACTCTCTAATATAATGGAACTTGAGTCATTTTCATGCCTACCTACCTCTACTAGTGATGTGACAGGGTTCTAGCACGGAGATGTCTTACTAAATGAGCATTCGCTGTTCGTGTGGACAGGCGTCCTTATAACAACCTTCAGCAACACTCTGCTGTAGCTTAAAGGAGTGGTATAAATATCCCCAACTGTGTGAGTAATAGGGGCTATAACTAAGTCTCCAGTTCCAGTCTCTTCTTCCAAGGAAAGGTAGATGAAGAAAGGACTTCAAGAGGAATAAAAGGAAATGACAAGGACTGCAGAGGGGCTCGACGAGGCTTTGCGGGCAGAGGGTATGAGTGAAGACAAGGTCCAGGTCTCTTGGCCTGATGGTGCTTTCTACCTTGGATCAGGAAGCTGGAGTGTCGAACACATCATTTGTAGTTGTGTATTATTTCTCTCAAAACTTAACACCCCCCCCCTTTAGAAATTTCTACTCTCTGTCAGTGAACATTAAAGGAAAAAGGGTTTTAACCACAACCAGGACAAAATAAATGTGTCATCAAGTAAATGTGGACCCCAGACATAAGGGTGGCAGCGATCTTTAACTGGAGGCTTGGGGGAAGCACACAGGACAAAGTCTGGCTGAGGCTGGCATCAAGACAAATCCAATAGCACTTTTGCTGCAGCATCCAGCACAGTTCATCTTCCGGTTTTGCTTTTGTCATGGAAACCAATGTGTGATTACATTTCTATAGAGAACTAGAACATCAGATGGCTGTGGTTGGGGTTATGGTCAAATTTCTTAATCCATTTCCCTGCCTAGAATTGCTTTCAGAGGCACAATGATAGACAGACCCAGTTATAAGTTTTGAATATTTTGGGTATCAACAAGAAGACAATTTGCCGTGCAGTTTATAGATATTAGTATGGCTCCTTCCTTCTTCAGTGTGCTTTGAAATTTGAACATGACTGAGCTCTCAGTGTAGTAATGAAATCTCCCAGCAAGTCTCTTATAAGTGAGGCTTGCATTTTTCCCCTCCTTGACTTTCCTTTTTTATAACAAAGGTTTTCCCAGCTAACTAACGGCGACATCCACAATGTGCCCCACCTGGGCTGTCGGACCTCTGACCCTCTCCAGCAGAAACCCTCCATCAGTTTCATCCAGGACATTCTCTTTACTTGTCATCAAACACCTGGTGCTTCTTTGTTATCTGCCTCAGTTGAAATTCGTTCTCCTACCTTGAGTGTTTTTTCTGCCTCTCTCCTCTCCTCCTTCTGTGCAATTTATTCCACACTTCAGAGGTAACACCACCTCCTCCACTACACGTCACCCACCACTTTCAGCCAGCAGGCATCTCCTTTGCTGAGCTCTGATTCCATTAGCTGCCCTGTGTCTTAGCACTTCATTGCCTATAAACCATGCTAATAAAATGGATATGGTACTCCTAGCTAAATTTATCAAGTCAGACTTGACTCGACTTCCTTCTGGCCAGAGGAATGAAACGACTTGTGGTGACAATTCATCTCACAGGGTACAGTTTTCTGTTACTTAACTCACAGCAGACTGTGGGATTCTCAAGGGCAGAGACTCTGGTTCATTCTTATCTATAGCCTCTGTGGTATCCTGCATAGGGTTATTCACCTAGAAGCAGCCCTTACATTTATTTGGACTCTAAGCACACTCTAGTGTAAACATTGTAGTACAACTGAATGAGTGTGTAGGTTGGTGAAGTTCACTACAATGCATGGAGAGGTCAGGATTTTCTTCTGAAACTGTAATTTTATGTATGACTCTCCATGGTGTCCATGCAGGTTAAATGTGATGGTGGCAACCAGGCCCCAACTGGGGATGACAGAAGGTGCAGAAGGATGAGGTCTAGGCAGAGTAGACCCTTGATTGTTGGCTGCTTGTTTGCTTGAATTGCACCTTTACAATAATTACAGCTTAAACCCTAAATGGGGATGGTGGTACATCTGCCTTGGAAGCCAACTCTGATTTATGTGGACTTCCTGGAGTGCGCTGTTGGAAAGGATTTAAAAATAGTTTCTGGGATCAGTAGAACAGCACACCATAATTAACCAGTAGTGTGGCACAGACAGAGTCTATGTGTCAGCCCTGACCTTGATAGTACGAAGTAATAAAGAAGTTCATGACAGGTCTCTGCCCACAGAGATTTACGATCCGACTGGAAAAATAATATATTCATCATATAATTAGTGAAAATATTAGAGTGCTAAATTACAGACCAGAGGTGATGTTAAAGAAATATTTAAAGCTTATAAATTTGTGGCACAGTAATTACATAAATGCAAGAGGGAACGGAGATGAACGTGGGCTGAGTGTCAGGAGAAAGCTAGCTAGGGGGCCAGCCTGAGCAGAGGTGTTCCCAGAGGAAGGAGGTTTAGACAGGTGTGGGGGAAGCAGAGAAAGTGTGCTCTCCAGGGAGTGAGGGTGGCATTAAACAGGAGTAACAGAAATAATTATGCCTCTGCTGAAGAACTGCGTAAGCAGTGAAGAAATTCAAAAGATGACTCCCTGAAGTATGACACATTGCCATGCTGATTACTTTGATTAACATGACTGGGGGTTGCAGGCAGAGCTCTAGCTCCCTTTATCTGATGGGTCTTCCAAAAGCAGCTCATCCCTGCTCTCCCCAGGAGTCTTATCACAGGAGAGAAAATCACCAGAGAGAAGACTGGAGGTTGATAAGATGTCCACACAAACTGTCACCTATCCTTTTAGGATTGCTCTGAGATGACTGCTACTACCATAGACACTTTTATTTGCAAAAACCAGCATTTATTCACTGTAAATTTCCTCTCTGCCCCTCCCCTAACTCATATCTCCACCACCCCTAGAAACCCCAAGCCACTCTTTTTTTCTGTAACTCAGAATGCTATATTATCTTGACAATCTGGCCCTTCTTTGAGTCTCACATTTTGTGAGAACCCTTTGTATACATTTATCATGAAATACGTTTTCCCTTGCTAACTTGCCTTGTGTCAATGTAGCCCATGCATGGAACCCTTTCCGCTCTGCAAAGGATGGTAAAGAAGCTATATTTTGTTCTCCTATAGAAGTGACAGGAAAGGGTGCTGTTAGAAAGAGGGTAAGATTTGACAGGGATAGAGTAAGAAAACTTAGTTTCTTTTAGTACTTATAAATAACTCCATTGGCCTAGGTTTACCCAAGTGGGAGACAAAGTCAGAAACCCAGAGTCCTTTGTCCTTGCCTGGGCCACTGTGCAGGTTGTGGTTGGTGATTGGTAGCTTCACTCGTAAAAGGGTAGAGTCACCAGGATGGGCCCAGACACTTACAGAGAGTGTGCAGTTACTCTTGTGTATATGGGAGCCCAAGCAGACCAGTTCCCTGAGAGGAGCTTGGGTACAGAAATCCATGAGAAGTGGGTAGGAAATGAAGCAAGCAAAAGTGTACCTTTCTATAGCCTGGTAAAAGCCTGAAGCCTATTTCAAGAAAGATGGCAGTAACTGGACACCCAAAGGGTTTTATCCTAAAACATATATATTTTATATTTTCACAAGTTGGATATCATGGAGATACCTATAGGGACACATGATCTGTGCTTCCATATAAATGGTGGGAGGCACTGAGAATTTAAATACCCAGCAGACTACAGAGTATGTTGTAGAAGAGTCCTTAGTTGGCCCTAGTTCATACACAATCAGATGTATACTATGTGTTGTCTCTCCATTTTTTGTCAACAGATGAGCACTTTATTGAATAGTTAAGAACCTTTCCTCTGGGGTCAGACTGCCTGGGTTTGAACCCCATCTGTGCACCTGACTGCTCTGTGCTTCAGTTCCCCATCTGTGGACGGCACCACCCACATCCCAGAGTTGCTGGGAGGCTTCGAATGGAAAACGTTCACATGAGGCTCACACACAGTGAGTACTAGGGTGTTAACTATTATTTGTGATTAGATACAGTGAAGAAAGGCATGATTATATGTTTGCATATTGCATCTTTGAAAGCAACTATTCCTAGATTGGAAACCATAGCATTAAGTATTCTAAAAATAACCCACAAGTCTGAAAATTCTCGAATTGAACATGTCATGCTATTTATTTCCAAGATAGATGAAGAGCTTAGTGATGGAAACAGAAAGCTCTTTTGATAACATTTTTGGTTGAAGTCAAAATTCCATAAGAGCCAAAAAATAAATGAAATGCTACGTGTCACAAGAGCTCAAAAATACGGATTTTACCCCAACTTTTCACTTTATTTTTTTGATACAGGGTCTTCTGATGTTGCCAGGCTAGCCCCAGATTTGGGATTTTTTTGCCTCCCCTTCTCAGTAGCCAATTTTTCACTTTCTAATCAGTAGCAAAGGCAATGGTCCTGCTCTAGGCCAACTACAGAGACGAATTAACTTTTACTTTAAATTAATGTTCAATGATTGGATTTGCCCCGTGAAAATAAAAACAGTGTATTTCATGCCTATTTTAGTTACCTAAATCTTTCTTAAACTCTACGTAGATTAGTCATTTGTCTGTAAAAAGGGGGATATTAAAACCTTGTCATACACCTATCAGAAAAGAACGTTTCTTTAAGCCTTACATAAGGAGCAATGCTAGGTAGGTGAGTAAAAGTTCCCTTGCCAAAAACAATTAAAGACAAATTGGAAAGGCTGCCACTTAAGGATAGATCATTAAGAGATTTTCAAGATGATTAACATATTTTCAAATTGATTCTCTGCCTCCGAACAGATGGATTTATGCTATGTAATATTTTAATATGACCTTTAATTAAATTACCCTTAGCAGGTGTTATTTTGAAATAAAGTTAATTAGTATTTTTATTCTAGCAATTCAATCACGTGCACCTTATCTTTACCAATTTGATGTCTTAATTTTGCTAAGGAAAAACGAGAAAAAGAACTCCCAAACAATTTAAGGGAAAGGTTCAAGATTGGATACTGATTTTTCACTTATGCAAACTAGGTTGAAAACTCCAATGTCTGGGCCTTATGCTGGGCCTGGCAGAATGCAAGACACTGACCAATCAACCACACTGGCCGTCTCCTTCTTGTGTTACCCTCCTCAACCTTTGCTTTCATCAGGCGAATGGAATCTCATGGACACAGCTTGAGTGTCTGGGAGGACGTGCAGGAATCCGAGGCCCCTTTTTCTTTTGTGTAGTCCTCCTTTGAAGGTAGCCACAGTTGTGCAGTGGGACACAGGCCCCTGGGAGGCCTGCTTTGTTATCAGAAAAGGGAACCTCCTCTGCTTGTGCTCTCCAGTCCCATTAGCTCCTTCAGCAGCTGGAAAGCAAGATATTTCTTCTTTTGTTTGCCTTTTATTCTTCTTTCACCTCTACCCCCTACCTTACACATTTTTCTGAGGGAACCATGATCCTTTGGGTTGTTTTACAAAGGCAACCTCTCAGGAGGTTCTACAAAATATGCAAAAAAAGAATATTCATTCTTTTTGGTTTAATTGTCACCTTTGGAATTTGAAACTACTTAACTATAAATTGTTTCTGGAGGAAATTGAAAGAACACCTATTTTATGTATATTTGCAAGCACAATGAGGAGACAAGGAAGACTGCAAAGCAGCGAGGAATCACAGAGACAAATAAAAATAAAAAACCATAAAGTACACTACACTTAGCAGCAGCACCAACAGCAGCCTGAGTTCACATGTGTGGGTTATGTGTGCTCCATGGGTCAGATGATGTCATCCAGTCTCAAAAGTGGCATAAAATAAAAATGTGATGTAACCTATTTAATCAATCAGGAAGTAAATATCTTTCCCATGATCCACTGAGCACTGATATTGCACTGTATTTTAAAAAACAGTTTGTAGGAATATAGATTGTAGATAACCAACCAAGGGTTAGTCAACTGGTTGCTTGGGTTGATCCGTTCTGCTTTGTTCGAATGGCCAAATATGGACAAATGTGGCTGTAGGTATATGATGTATCTTCTTTCTCTAGAAGTGGTGATGATAGGAATGCTTTTTAATACTTGCTGTAGCTATCTGAGGAGGTGTAGGTACAAGAAACAGACTTTGGCTCTACAGAGTGTGATGCGTGACACTTGGTGACCTACAGTTGGAGGCAGATCCTGAGGATGAATGTATGATGGGTAAGTCAAGCCACTGTGCCAATGCGGTGTGTAGGGTGATTCTGTGCTGCTGTGTTATGGCCCACTGGAGGTGCTTCTCTGGCTGAGTTGCCCGAGGTGACTGTGTTTTCCTTTAGAGCTCCTCTTTCTCCATGCTCCCCTCTGTCTATTTGGCTGTCAACTTGTTCCTGCACGTAAGTAGCCCATGAAAATGGTGGCACTGGATGAATGGCTTAGAAAAGTCCTGGCAAAGTTTATTTCATCATCAAGGAAAGGACCTGATAATGGGAAAAGTCTTCCCTACTTTTTGGGAGGGAAAACAAATCAGCCAATCAGCAACCAAAACACATCTGCTTTGCACCTGTCTGGTGCTTGACCCTGTGGGAAGCACCGTGAGGTTGCAAAAAGTGGAAGGTCCAACCCTGCCATGGGACATGCAGCGTAGGTGTGGACAAAAACACCCCCAGTGAAGTGATAACAGGCAGTCCTGAGCTACATGAGAGAAATGTAAACAGTCCAGGCCCTAAGTGCCAAAGGAGTGGTGACTAAATGATGAGTTCCCACAGCTGCTTAATGAGATGAGCTCAGAATAGGGATCAACTGATTATCATCGCATGGGGGAAAAATGAAGCAAGACCGTAACTCACAACATTCCATGGACACCAGAAAGAAAATACGAAGAACTACAGAGAGGGTAATGACTGTCTATTTCATTAATATTAAACTTTCAGTAAGAATCTTTTCCCCTTTTTCTTTTAAAATAGAATTGTTTTAACTACCTCTATTGACTAAACTTATAGAGGCATCTAAAAATGGAGGAAAAGAAATAATGGGGTTAAAACTTCAATATGAAATCTATTAAGTAAAGGAGATTCTTCTATGAAAGGCTTCTACAGTTGTCTTACATTTCTTAAATCAATCTGTAGCACATAATCAGTAAAACCATATCATTTAAACAGAAAGATCATAACTTAGAAACTCACCCTTAGGCAGCTGTATCCTATTATGGGCTGTAACTTAACACATGAGTTTCAGGAGTTGTTAAAATTGAGTTCAGGCTAACAAATCTTAACTGTTAAGAAAAAACAAAACCTCTAGTGAGATGAGACAGCAGTCTATGAAGAGGTCCCAGATTGATCTCACAGGATGGTTGTCTATCATATTTTATTTTGGCCTATTAAATCTTATTTGTATATAAGAAGCAAATACATTAGGACAGATTTTGTCCTTAACTGATGAAAGGTTCACACACATATATATATATATATATATATATTTTTTTTTTTTTTTCCATTTTGAAAAATTTTCCTCTGGGGCTGAGACACTCAGTATTTAAAGTCTGTCAAATGAATATTTATTGGTAAAAGAAGAGGAATAGCCCTTTTGGCCATGATAGCTGAACTGATATCTACATTTTTCTCTTAGTATAAATTCAAGTAAAAATATTTGTGCCTTGTATTAAGTAAGTTAATGTTGGCATTTGAATAGGTTTGCATAAAACAGACATTCTCAGTTTAAAGCTAAAGTTATAGGGCGCAAGCTATGTAATGAAGATGAAGTAGCAAGTTGGAATTTGCTTTTTGTTTCTAGCTTGTACTCTTTCAGGCACAGTTTATATGGTGGGATGCAATGCAGTACGTGTAGGGATTTTACTGCACAAGGATCTTCATCCCTTTCATCCTATCCCATTCCTTTGTGAAGTCAAAACTATAAATGTATCATCAAATTTATAGATTTCAAGTAACTACAGTAAAAACCATGGGATGGAAAACACACTTGACTCAAGGATTTTTGCTCTCTCATGCAGCATATAGCCAGATTCATGATTACTAAGATGTTTTTAATAGTCCTATATTTGGCCCAATTTTTCCAAACGGTAAAAATGTACTCTTTGAAGTAAAGCATTTCACTTATCTGATATAAATAAAATCTTTCATCTAGAATAATGTTTCCTCAAATAAAAGGGTTAATGTACCTCAAGTTGTGAGAAATTTGCTTCCAGTTGAGCAACATTAATAAAAGTTTCATCTTACCTTTTTATTATAAAATTGGGGGAAAATATTAATGCAAATTAACATAGCAGTTTTAAAGTCAGTGTTGGAAACCAACTAATTTTTGTGGCTGCTATAACAATTAAGAACTTTTAAACAATCTCTTGTAGAAAGTGTGTCTTGATTTTTGTCTCCCGTCAGTGAAAGTGTTTTCTCCCCTCAACTCTCACATCTTATCTCAGTCGGCAAATTGTTTCTTGCTGAAAAAAGTTACAATAAGGTATGTCCTCATTTGCTTCATTCACCAGACCTGAGACTGTGCTACTTCTGGCTGTTCCCAAAATCAAAATGAACATGACAGGTAAAAGTTTTAAATTGATTCAGGACATCAAAGCAGGCAGGGAGACAAGCGTGTCTGAAGCAAGGGGGACTGATCCGGGGTTGGGGGTGGTGGCGGTAAATGACCCTGTGTCTTTTACTATAATGGTTGCATAAGGACATAACTTCTAGAACCAATCTAGGACCATGGCTAGTTAGCTTCAGTGATTCCTGATTGCCTGAATGTTAACAAGACCTGACCTCCTTCCTCTGCCTGGCTCAGACTTCCAGGGTGCATGCTTACCAGATTGCCTTTAGATGAGTTATTCTCTCTCCTCAAAAACCTCCTTTCCCTCTCCATTTCCCATCACATTTCTGCTTGGATGTGGTTACTGAACAGGCTCCCTTTAGACTCTCCAAAAGCAATGAATGGACAGGACTTGGAAGACAGAATTCACATCCTGCCTTTATCCTTTAGTAGCTGTGCGACCTTGGCAAATCACCTTAGCATTCATGTGCTTCGGTTCCTTTACCTACAAATAACAGCAGTACTTACTTTACAGGCTTGCTGTACATGTGGTAGCACAGGGCCTGCCACATGCTAAGGCATTGATATCCTAGTGTTATTGTGAAATAGAAGGAGGAAGAGTCTAAAGATGGCAGGTTAGCTTGTGATAGCGTGGTAGTTTGAAAAGCTACTGTGTACATAAGGATCTGAAAGCCCAGCCAGTCTGAAACCATGTTTTCTTTTGAGAAAGCATGTGTGAAACTCTTACACCATGGCACACAGGCAGCAGGTTCACCAAGCACTTCAAAAGAGTGGAGGGGGGTGCTTTTGTGACAACTCATCTTTGGTGGTGATGGATGGAAACTGAATGAAAAGAAATTGAATATTGCACAAAGCTGAGACTAGCAGGCAGCACAGAGATAGGCCACAGCTTCTCTGCATAGAGGGTCTGTCTGATGCTATCCAGTTCTGAACTATCCAGTGCTACTTGTTACAGAGCGCAGACATTTATGTAGTGGAGAATAGCCCAGTGTCAGCTAGATAAGCAAACTTCAATTGAGAGCCCACCTTCCCTAAAGCTTCTTTGCATTATTTTTCATTTGAAATATGAAATAGAGGAGTGAAGAAAAAAAATGTGTTACGGAAATCATTTCCACTCGGGAAAGAAAATTTAAAACACAAATCGCGGCTATTGTCAAGTGAATACGTTGTCTAGAATAAAATGATAGATTTAACATTGTAGAATTGTAAAGTGCCATTGGAAGGGCTTCTCTAGCTGACAAAAACATTTTAAATTTGTTTCTTTAAATAAACGTAACATTCCTATGTTCATCTATCTTAGACCAGAAAACTGTCTGACCAACTAAAAGAGAGAATTCAGTTACTATTGCTTAAACAAATTAAAAGCCAGCTGAGGGCAACAAATGAATCTAATGACCGTTTATGCTCCCTGTATTACATGCATCCAAAAAGTAAGGACAGTAAACACTGCCTCTGCATTCACAGATGAAAAATTTAGCCAAAGTCTGAACGCCCTCCCCTTCCTCCTCCTCCTCCTCCTCTTCCCCTCCCTTCTTTGTTCAATTAGGCTGGATTTTAAAAACTCTTGGATCAGCTTTTCATGCTGCAGGAAAGCAAGGTACCAATTTTTCTTAAGTAATTGGCAGCAATGTGCACAAGAGCTCAACCCTTTTGGCAGAAAGAGCCTGGAGGGAGTGGTCGTGGGAGGAGCCATGAGGGAGGAGAAGGAGAGGGGGTTCTCAGAACCTGCCATGAGAAGCTAGCGGCAGCAGGAGCGTGGTGGCAGCAACCTGTGGGTGTGCCAGGGAAGTCCACGCGCCAGGCTCTGGCATGCGGAGCGCCGCGCGTTGCCAAGGCATGGCTTAGCCCCCAGACTTTTGATGCTCTGCCCTGGAAAGTTAGTAAGCCCACTCCTACTTATTTCATGAGGATGGTGAGTGGTTGGATGTGTTTCAATGTTATGAAAACTCCTGGAACAGAAATTTGTCATTTGACTTACTTTCAGTTTATCATTTTTCAGATTAGAAAAGCCAGAGGGGAAAGGAACAGCAGTTTAATACTCACACCAGTTAACTCAGGCAAGTAGGAGCAGTCCAGGGTAAGTCCACGGTACTATGTGGTCAAATTCAGGTGCTATGTTAATGAGAGAAATATACAATATAGGGCAATCTTTTGGTTTTTCCATATAAAAGAATGCCTGAAAAGGTCTGGGTGACAGACCTTCATGGATACTTTATTATTTTCCTCTTTAAAAATGCTTCCCCCCCGCCCCTAAAAAAAATGCTATTCCCTCTTCTAAATCGTAAGCAATTGCTGAAATTTAGTTCAGCTGGGCCAGACAGTTTCAGGTTTAAACTTCATAAATTTACAGAGAGCTCAGAGAAGTCTTCCCTTTAGTTCTTTTTACTGCTTCTGCTCTTCAAACCCTTAGCCTAAGTCCCCTGGTCCTATACAATTTATCCAAAGCCTTGGGCAACTCAAGAGCCCTTTTATCTTACACTAGGAATTCAGTGCTATTGTAGGACAGAAACATTCTTTCCTTCTCTTTTCACTTAAAGAAACATACCAAGCCTGAATAGACTCCAGACTGGGCTAGAGGCTGGAGTGATTTTTATTAGCTCTAACATAGCTATTGACAAATGCTTAAGGACAATATTAAGAAAGAAGGAAAGAGAGAAAAGAGAGAAAGAGAGAAAGAAAGAAAGAAAGAAAGAAAGAAAGAAAGAAAGAAAGAAAAAGAAAAGAAAAGAAAAGAAAAGAAAGAAAGATTTCTCTTTATGCTTCAGAGGGCAGTTTGGTTACAATTTAATTTCTAAGAGGAAAAATTTACAGAATAAAATGGCCCAGCGTTTCTCTTTCTTCATCATACATATGAGAAATATAAAGTAGAAGGACATCTGGAAAGGAATGCTATTCAGTAATCAGAAAGCAAAAATCCAAACCATTGATGCTTTGATGGAGACAAACATAACTAGATTCACAAGGAGGAAACCTGCAACCTATTGAAGCTTAAAAAAAAAAAAAAAAAGAATTCCATATGCATTTTACCTTTTGGGCAGTTCCAAAGCAAAGTTCGATTCCAGAAGCCCTTTGTAATATGAAACCCACTGTAGATAAGATACAACGTGAAGATAGTCTGTTTTGCAGCAGCAGGAAATAAAATTGGTTCCAGAAACAAAGTTATATGACAAATGGTCTAATAGTATTGCTAGAATTGGAAAGCTTGATTGAATTCTTTTTCATACTCATTTTAAAAAAAAAAGATTTTCAAAGAAGTTGGCTGTAACAAAGGGGTATGGGGGGTAGGGAGTATTGCTGGAATTGAGAGCATCTCATTTTATTGGTCTTTTAACTCAAATGTTATAATAATTTGTTTTTTAAAATTTAAGAGCTCAATGGTGTTTTACTATTAAATTTTATTTGCACAGAAATTTTCAGACAAACACAATACTTGACTTGCCATAATGAGTATGTATTGTGGAAAATTAAACAGTTTAACAAATGGAGATACATTTTATTATCATTTCCAAGTTATTTTTAGTTTTGATGTCAGTTCCAGTTAGCCTGGCTTTCTTTAAAAATCATCTGGAAAAGTTCATTAAGACTTGGCGGGTTTTCGATCTTAGAAGGGAATTCTAAACAGTTAACAAGATGTATCGCTGCAAAATAACCTAGCGTCTCATGCCTGTAGGTGAAATGAAATCATTTTGCTGACTGAAATTCAGGAACAAGTTAAATATCACTTAGCCCACAGCACAGGACTACAGAGATTTAGAAGAAATCATACTTAAATAGGATGTGACTAGACAGGACTATTTTCTAAAAAGTCAAAAAAAAAAAAAAACTTCCCCTTCAGTACTTACAGTCTTTGAAGACTACAGCCGGGTCTCTGTGAGGCAAGACTTGGGCAATAATGTGTCTCAGAGATTCCAGGGTTCTGTCCATCTCGGGTCTGCCTGTGTGTGCCTGCTGCACGGACTGTCCTCATGCCTGAATTCTTGCAGTCCTGGGTTGAATTTGTGCAGCTCATTGATGCACTGGATTACCAAAGAATCCCTTTTAACATCTGCCAATCAGACATTTCCCAGAATCTAAAGACCCCTCAGGGGGCCCTCCTCTCAGGCTCACTTATCTTTGTTGTAGGCTGAGCTAATTAGCTCGAAAGACTGGCTGACAGGCGGGTTCCCATTGCTTCCTTCTGTTAAACACACCCACCTACAGGCTAACTGGGGAAACTCGCTAATCATGGGAACAGATTTCCTCTCCAACCAGATTTTGCCTGAATGCTGAGCAGCTTTGTGATTTGGATATTTCTTTTGCTGTTCTCCATGTTCAACGGTGCTGCCCCGAAGAATAGAAGATCAAGAAACTTATTTCTCAAGGAAATCTCCTCAGTAATATGGGGGCAACACTGACTGCCAGCAATATGTGATCATTATAACCAACATAATCTAAATTCTTTGGTAAAGGAGTCACTATTACAAGGATGGTGGTTGTAGCCAGATTGTGTTTTGTATCTGATTTCAGGGGCATTTCTTCTGGAAGCCATGGTTGAGTCCCCCCCACCCAATATTATCACTTTTGATGGGCAATGGGAGCAAAAGCATGTGGATTGTCTTATTAGCTTGCCTAGGAACGTTTGTTTCTCGATTTACCCTTCAAAGCAAATCATTTCCAAGGTTGATTTTAATTAATTCTGATATCATTCAATTCATTTCATGATGATTCTTTCTGTTAAAAATTTCAGAAGCAAAATAAATTCTTCAAAGAATAAAGGTAGTCATTAAAGATCTTAGGAAACAGGATTTCTCCCCACCCCCCGCCATGATCTGTATCACCATAACAATTTTTGAAATGACCTTTTGACAGGAGACATAAATAGGTCATTTGATTCCACTTCAGTAATAAGGAATTATACCATATATAAAATAAATGATTTTAATGGGTGCAAGCTGTGCTATTTGTTGAAGAGTTGTGGTGGGTTTTTTCACTTTTACTTAAAATAGCTTTACATGACAGCCAGGCATGGTGGCACAAACCTGTACTTTCAGCACTCTAGAAGGCTAAGGCAAGTCAGCCTGGACAACTTAGTGGCTTAATGAGAACCTGTTTCAAGATTAAAATAAAATAGAAAAATTTGGGCATGTAGTTCAAAAGTCATTAATTCAATCCCTGGTACCACCACCAAAAAAGGAAAAAAAAATCCACAGTAGGCACAAGAAATTGTTTTCCAATGTTTTCTCCAATTTTCAGAGTCCACAATTGTGTGTGTGTGTGTGTGTGTGTGTGTATGTGTGTGTATGTGTTTCTTTCTGGAGGTTAAACCTAGGGCTGTTGCACTGAGCTACATCCTTAGTTCTGTTTTAAAATTGATTTTGAGACAGGGTTTTGCTAAGCACTAAGTTGCCCAGACTGGGCTCAAACTTGTAAGCCTCCTGCCGCCTCCCAGAGTGCTGAGATTATAGATGCATGCCATCATGCCCTGTTTTATATTGTATTTTTGGATGAAATGAAACCAGTTCTTTAAGATATGAAATATCTATGTAAAAATAAAATATACTCCATAGGATCTACTTCTTCAAGCGCTTGGTAGAAAGGCAGGTGTAATTAAAAGGAAGGACTAGGGCTATAATAAATAGTTCTTACAAAAATGATCCTCACCTGGCAGATGTTGGTAGTGTGTATAGACCACACAAAACACAAGCACAGGCCTGGCTCAGGGTACCCAGACATTGACTGATTGAGAATAGATATATTCATTCCAATAGATGATTTCAATCAGTGGTCAATTCTATGGGTTTTAATGGAATTCTAGTAGTACTTATAAATATTTTGGTTATATAATGTGCTGGAACAGTGAATTTGGGATTAACAAAACATAAGATTTGGTTTTTGTTCTCTGTATAACCTTGGAAAGCTGTTCATCTTCTTGGGCTCACAGTTCTCATTCATGAAATTAAGGTGTTAAGCTGGATGTGTCTTTTGGTTCTAGCATGTATGATTCTACGGCTGTACAAACAAGTACAGGTATTATAATAGATTTTCCAGTTTTCTGGAGAGTCGTTTATTTATTTCTTAAAAACTAGACTGGTTTTTAAACAGAACTCTTGTATTATTAAAGTTAATCTCATATCCATTGATCAATCAGAGAGACAAAGCAATATGAATTCAAAGAATGCTCACTGATGATGCCAACTACAACGAAAGGTAAGAATTTGTTAAGAAAACTAATCTTCAACCTCTGTAAGATTTTTCTAAAGAAAGCAAAACTATGAGTATCACTATAGAGAGCCCCCAAAACAGCTTGCTAGACAAGTTTATATAAATATTCTGACCGTTAATGACTTACACTTAATGAAAAGAGGAATTCTAACAAAGGTCGATTATGCAACATTCCAATTAGCATGCATAGTTTCTTCATTAAATTAAATCTTCAAATAAAATTTTCTTAATAGTTTGCTTATGCATTTCTTCCTTGAATGTTCATAAGGACTTCTTACCTTTAAGTGCTGTTGTAAGACACTCAGGGAAAAAAAACTATGCGTTTTTCTTTTTTTCTTTTTCCTTTTTTTTTTTTTTTTTTTTTTTTTTTTTTTTTTTTTTTTTTTTTTTTTTTTTTTTTTTTTTTTTTTTTTTTTTTTTTACTATTCTCTTTCTTTGATGTAAAAAGCAATGGGAGGAAATGGAAGAGCCCAAGAAAACCATATTATACTACAGATTCCACTGTAAACATCAACCATCTGAAGGCTTACAACAAAGACAGAAAGTATTAAAACGAGGGTAGATGACTAGATGACTATGGTAAAACCTAAATGATGTTCTTACAAATCCTCTTAGAATACAAAGCCACAGGTAAGAAATGGCATTCAGATGACATCACATTGATCAAAACTTACCACCCAGGATAAAGAAGGAAGGCTCAGAGCAGCAGCACACTTACCAAGCTTCCAGGGGTTGCAGAACTTTGAGTAGATGGAAAGTCAAGGTAGTACGCATTGCACTATTTCATGACTGGTGCAACAGGAAAAATATTTGGAGGCAATTTTGCTGGAAAGAAAATTTCAGTCCTGTCATTTAGTAACATGTTGGTTTTTCTAAAGCTTGCTACAATTATAGACGTGATAAAGTTATATGGGCATAATAGACACATCAAAAAAAATCTTTAAAACAGAAAGGAATCCCCTAGTCATGCCATAAGGTGCTCCACTCTGGAGGAAGAAACCACAGTTGGTAAGACAGGAGAATGAGGCTGTATCCTGCAGCTGAGATTGGTGAGGCCCCCAAATACTGCAAGATTTAAGGTCAGAGCACATAGCCTCCTAAGAATAGGCTTGCCGCAAGGGAGCCAGAGCCGATCTACACTACCCATCCCTGAAGAGTGAGGGAACTGGGGTGGGGGGATCCTGATTGAGATTTCAGAAGATTATTTTCCCTGAAATAATTCCCTTGCTTATTTGTTTACACCTTCTTAAGCACTTATGGCTTAGGATAGAACAGATAAAATGAAAAGTATTAAAGTCATGCAGATAAAAACGTCAGTGTAGAGAGTAAATAATTTCTAGACACAATGGGGTATGACTGACAGGAGGCCTGCCCAGATTTTTTGAGTGGTGGTGGATAGAGGGAACCAGGAAGGCTAAGTGTGGCATTGGCAAAAGCAGGTCCAAGCTGCGTTCCAGAATACTTCTCAGGGTGTGGAGGAGGGCAAGGGCTTGGAAAAAGCTGACTTTGAAGAAGCAATGACTAATGACTGTTTCCTGTCAGCTTTATTTGGCCTCAACTAGAAAGAGACTAGTAGGAGGAATGAATGGCTGATTAGCATCAACTTTGTTTACTATCAACTAGGAAGAAACAAATTAAAGGGATGAATGACTGTTCAGTGTTCATTTATTTGTTGTCTACTGGGAAGGAACCAGTGAGATGTTTGAGTCAAGGTATTCAAGAAAGGATCAACTGGAAAGGCAACTATAGATGATTTCTATACATAGGTCAAAAACAACAGTAACAGGGAGAAGAACAAGATGGTGGAACAGTAAGCAGCAGAGTAAACATCCTCCCTGAGAGATACCATCCAGATGCCGGAATATAGCAACATGGGGAAGACAAGAAGGAAGGAAGTGGGTCTAAAGCAAGAACTGAAGCCCACAGAAGGAGTAAAAAGAAACACTTAAACAAAGAAGGTGGTAGCTGGCGGCACCTCTGCCTGGAGCCAGACCCACTGTGTGGAACCTGGGGATGCATGATCAAGGTGCCATGGCAGTGGTGGAAACCCTGGAGGCAACCCCGGAGGCCTCTGCCGAGAGTGGCAGCATTGGAGGAGAGTGGCAGGGGACAGGGGAGCAGACCTGGAGAACTGAACTGGCTGACAGTGAGTGTACAGAGGTCTTTACCCTTCCGCCAGAGAAAGAGATTGGATGGGAGACATCTTGGAGGTGGGCTGGGGACTCCTAGCTGGGCGCAGACACATGGAGGTTGCTCAGGCCAAGCCCTGCCCTCTGTGCAAATCCTGGGGGCCACCTCAGAGGGTCCCTGTGGGTGACTGGCTCAGTCTGGAGATGGTACCTCTGTGTGTGCTCCAAGGGTGGTGGTGGAGAATCAGTGGGTGACCAGTCTATGGGCCCAGGTTCGTGGGTGATGGCCCCGCCCCTGCACGCACTGTGCCAGCCATCAGGGAGCCAAGGTGGGCTGAGGAAAGGCAGCAGATAGCGCTGTAACAGCGCCCCCAGTGACAACCATCAGATATCCATAATCAGCACTGGATAGAAGAACCAGTCTCACTTCAGAGAAATTGTGACCAATGCAAGGAGTGCCTGGGTCCCCAGTACCCATTTTCCCAGAAGAACCCAGGAATATGTCAAGAAAAAGACTCAAAAGGCAGTTTCTGGCCTCCAATTCAAGCAGAGCAAGTCCAGGAGATGCAAACGCAGAAGAGATTGGGAGTCCCATAACTGAAGTTTCTGAGATGATGGCAACTGAAGTAAAGAAACAACTTCAAGAGGCTATAAAAGAAATTAGAACAGAAATACTAACTCAACTAAAAGAAGAAGTGAAAAACATAGTAAAAGAACTGCTAGACAACTCTAAAGGAGACATACATGAAAAAATGGAGCATAGGAAAACAAGGGAAACCTTGAATGAACAATACAAAAAAGATTTAGAATACATGAAACAGATTCAAAGAGATAACCAGGAAATCAAAAACTCCAATGAAAGTTGGCCAAACCACTTGAAAGAAATTAAAGATAGACTTTCAAACCTTGAAGACAGGTTTGCAGCTTGTAATCATGAAAGGAAAGATCTCTTAAAAATAACAAGGAAACTGGAAGTAACAATACAATAGCTGCAAGACTACCCAAAGACATAACTTAAGAATAAAATGTGTGCATGAAAAAGCAGAGGTCAGTACAAATGAAATTAAAAGCCTATTTACAGAAATAATCTTAAAAAAACTTCCCAAGCATGGGAAAAGGAAGTGACTTTCAGATAAGGGAAGCATGTAGAACTCCAGGTAACCACAACCAAAATAAATCTACACCCAGACATATAGTAATCAAGATCCCAGAAATTCAACACAAGAACAGATTATTAAAAGCTGTTAGAGAAAAGAAACAGATCACCTACAAAGGAAAACCCATCAGAATCACAACAGACTTCTCAACACAAATCATCAGGTCAAGAAGAGCTTGAAGTATTTCAAGCCCTGAAAGAAAACAACTTCCAACCCAGATTGATGTACCCTGCAAAACTATCTTTCAAAATTAACGGAGAAACAAGATACTTCTACCACAAAGAACAACTGAAGGAATTTATGACCACCAAGCCAACCCCACAAAGAATACTGAAGGACATTTTAGAGAGAGATTATAAAAAAGACCACAGCTCCAGAAAGAGTGGCAGAGGGATATTGCCAAGCAGGCAATGAGTAGAGAGGAAAAGTGGACAACCAACTGCAGGAAAGTGGCGTGGCAGAGACGAGGCAGTGCACGTTGACCTAAACCATTAACGTAGATGGCCTTAGTCTACCAATGGAAAGAAACACAGGCAGAGTGGATCAGGAGACAGGATCCACCAATATGCTTTATACAAGAAACACTTTAAACTTGAAAGGGAGTTCATAGACTAAAAGTCAAAGGAGAGAGAACAATGCTGTATGTGACAGGGAACCAGAAAGAAGTAGGGGTAGCTTGCCCATTAGCTACACAGTGGAAAAGAAAGATAGGGCAATTTTATCCAATGGGAAGGTACTCAGCTATAAAGAAAAATAATCTTAAGCCTCTTGTAGGTAAATGGATACAACTTAAGATCATGTTCATGGATGAAATGGCCCAGAACCACATGGGTGAGATGATGTTATCTTCCTAGTACAAAAAAATAAAAACAAAAACAAAAACAAAACAAACAAACAAACAAAAAATCTAAAGGAGTTAGTAGGATTCAAAATACACAATGCATATTGTAAAAATGAAGGGGAGGAAGTGTCTAAAAACAGCAGGCAGTGGCCATTGTTTATTATTGGGATTTGAGTCCTGTATTGTTTTCATTGAGCTATTTAGTTTGGTCTTACTCTATTTCTGTTTGCCTAATTTTATTGTATTTGATGGCATAGACAGCTATTTCAAAGACAACAAAACACATTATGGTGGCCATTATTGATAACTGATCACCTTGTTTTGAAACCCTATATTGCTTTCATTGTTTTGTTTTGAGTGATTTTATACTATTTTGGTTTATTTGATTGTATTATGACTGATGATATAAGCAGCTGCTTAGAAGATAACATGAGGCATTATAGTAATCAGTGTTGTTTTACTATGTATTGCTTCCATTGTTTTGTTTTTCATTGGTTTTATCCTGTACTATTTTGTTTGATTGTATTGTGCCTGATGGTATGGGCAGTTATTTTGAAGATAACAAGAGGTATTATAAGGCGAAAGGAGGAAAGAAGGAAGGGATAAAGAAAAAGACATAAATTTATATATAGGTATTCATAAGATAGTCAAAATGACTATACTACTAAATACATTAGTTGTTGAAAAAGAACAGTTAATACTCATGATTAGATCAATTTTACATGTCTATATCTGTGAATCTAAACAACCCCTTTGAAGGTAACGATATGCAATATTACAACCACTGTCAAATTCCAATCATTTCACTTTGTAAACCTATAATGTTATTGTATTGGATTTGTTGTTGTTGTTTGTTTGTCTCTTTTGCTTTTTGTTTTTCTTTTCTGTGTGCATTTTCTCTTAAATAAAAAAAAAGCACAGTAACAACTTTATCATAGCATTTTGCTCATTTACATTTCACTACATTTAGAAAATCATCAATAAGCTGGCCATGGTGGTGCACACTTGTAATCCCAGCATTGGCTGGGGTTGGGGGGGAGGGAGGCTGAGACAGGAAGAGCACCAAAATTTCGAGGCCAGCCTGGGCTACAGAGTGAGTTCAAAGCTACCATGAACTACATAGCAAGACCCTGTCTCAGAAAAAAAAAAATCAAGAAGTAGTCCAAAAAGAGGTAGTCTGTTGAAATACATGAAAAATAGAGAAATGATTAGCTCATCTATAAATTAAGGGAATGTACCTTTCTTGAGTTTTACAGAAAACTATGAAAAAAACAGTAGTAAACTGCCCCTTATCTTTGCCAGGGCAGAATCAAAACTCAAAACTAGAAAACACAATGAAAATATATCTCTCATTTACCTAAGCCTTCTGATTGGCATATATTGGTTTACATGCCATGTATTTGTGCCCTCCCATAAGTCCATGTTATCGTGATAGTCTTATTTAACAAATTATTCAACCCTGCCTTGGCATTTGGTTATTCAGAGAAGCCCAACTGATTCTTCGGGAAATTCTGTAGAGGTTATAGACACCATTGGGAGAGGTTTTGCTAGTTCACACAAACAGTGAGAAATGACCTACAGGAACTCCTTCCAGATTGTTTGGGAGAACTGGAAAGGCTAAATGTGGAGTTGACAAAGAAGGGACAAAGCTTTGTTCCAGAGTTTTTCTGAAGGTGTGGGAGAGAGTGACACCTTCAGAATTACATACAGCTGGGAGAATTTGGATGTTCCAATTTATAAGGTTAAAGGTGATGTCAAGGTCTTTACTCATTAGATATGTGTTCCTGAAACTGAACTGATACTTTAACTGTGGTTGGCTGACTTCCAGAATAATAGATATTTTGAAAGGAATACTTTTTAAACCTTTGGTTTGAATTTGGGGTGGATTTTGCCAGTGGCTTTTACAACAATATTTTCTTCCGTAAAAGTTATTCTAATTGTTTGTCCAACTCCTTCTATTGTTTAAGACATCCTCCTCTTGAACAGGAATTTATATCAATGACTGTTCAGAAAAAGCTTTATATAAGATGTGGCTATGAAGTGATCAGACTGATCCTAAAGAAGCATCTGCTCTCTGTTGGAGTCTCTGGGCTACTCCTCAAATGAAGACGGTGAGGTCCGCTCTAAGGGTGTGCTATCGGGAGACCCATTGCATACTGGTTAAAAGCACTGCCTTTCTCATGCTTTAAAGTCACATTCTGGAAGTATGAATCATATAGAATTCTTGAGTCTTTGCAGAAATAATGAGCCCATTAAAGTGAATATATAGACTAAGAAAAAAAAGTATTAGGTTAAAACAAACAAAGGGAGAATGTTTATTGGTTATAAACAAATGACTTAAGCCTGAGATTAGTTGTTGATGTTAGGTTCCAGCAACCAGTAATTTCACAACTCCATATATTTCAGATGGAGCTTCCTGTAAAGAGTGCATCATCAGTATACTCTTAATTGAATTCCAGCTACATTTACGGATATGCTTACATTAAGATAAAAGCCTCGTGCCCATCCATTTCACACTGTAAACTATAATTTCCACTTCACTTCCTATGCAGGCTTAACAAGAGCACTATACTTAGTGTGCATTCTGCTGACAAAGAAATAACATTATTTCTTCCAAAATTTGTTTAAAGATGGAGGAATAGGAAACTACATGGCAGGGGAGCCTATTTTTTTGCATAAACTCAAAACTGGAGAAAAATCAAGTTATAGAATAATAAATTCTGATTCTCTCAAAGTACTTCTGCAGCCTTGAGCTCAAGGAGAAAGTACTCTTTCAGCATTGCCCCCTCCTTAAAAAAGTACCCATAAATGGACCCGCCGAGGGCTTCGGTCTATTGAGATGGGATTTCTTGGGTGTGTAATCTGTGGTTTTACTATATTCCTAAAAAGTGAGAAAAACTTGTGCAAGGTGGAACTGGTTGTGAGGACTGTCTCTTCTCATACCTCCACAGAACCAGGAGGACAAGTCCAACTTTGTGGAACTTAGTGGCTGTGAGGGAGCCCTCCGGGCCACTAAACCTACCTGACTATGTTGGCTTTCCTACCATTCTCCTTTTCTTTAGTTCAGTTCCATCGTTCTCTTCTACTGTGTCCCAAACTTATTCACCGTAACTTTGGACAAGTTAATTTATGTCTGAAGATGCTTTCTCCTCTGTTAAATAAGAAACAAGCTTACAGAGAATCTCAGTAACTAGTATAATAAAAAAGATTCTACTACAGGTTGTCTCTACCTTAAAATTTAAGCTTCTAACTAGGCAACCTTTTAGGTTCTAGTCTGGATTCCTGCCAGTTCATTCTAAAATTGATACATTTCCTAAGCTTAGCTCTCCCTTTGACTGCTTAAAATCAACTTAAAATTTTAAAAATCATTACTTTAATCTGGTCCTTTGCCACACAAGACCTCTTCTGCAACTATAGCACAGCAAGAATACTACATTAATTTGTTTTCTAAGTTTTCTACATTCTTTGCTCCTTTGGAGGATCCTTCTTTCTCAGTCTACCTATTCTGCCAAATCTCCTTTCTATAAAATGACTCGCCTAATAACACTGGTCTTTTACTCAGATCATCTTTGGAATTTCCTCAGCAGCAAAGTTGCTAGCAAGGTTTTAGGTAGAATTTACTTTGTATTGTCAAGTAGTTGTGGAACAGCTATCACTGTACAAACTGAGCATGTCTCATTGTCAAAGAATGACATCATGGACAAAAAGGAGGAAATCAGGGGAGTGTTTATTGGAAGCAAGAAGAAAAATAGTTCCTGGTGGGTGTGCAAAAGGGATTCTGGAAGCCACATTCTGGAGTGTTTTGGCTTGGTCTTATATGGATGAGCAGAAGTGGGGACTTGTTTAGTTACCTAGTGATCACCTATTACAGATGGCTCTGTGGGTTTAGAGTAACCAGTTGGAGTTTAGGTTTTGTAATGTAGAATTTAAAGGAAATCAGCTACTGAGTTCAAAAGAAACAGGTTATTCTGCATTTCTAAGTTTAAGTCCAGCCCAGAAATAAGGAGTTGTTAACTAAGCATATTCTATCTAAGAATTTTTCTTTTCTGAGAGTTTGGGTTCTTGGATCTTTATCCTCTTTCCTGTGTTTGCATTTACATTTCTGTTTGACTCGATGACTTGAATTAGTACTTAAACCCACGTAGATGCTATTTTTTTTGTAACCAGCCGACTGTATCTTAGGCCCTGTTTCTTACTGGCTGCCTACTAATAAGCTAACTAAACTGTCTTTTACAGTTTTTCTGTGCATTTATTCCTGTCTTAACAAATACCATGGAGACTTTCAGCTAGCAAAAAGTTGCACCTTAAAAACCTGTGTTTTTGAGCAGAGAGGTACCAAGGGAAAAGCCCTGTGTACACTTTCCCCTGATAACTTTACACACTACCCAACAGTTGAAAAATCAATGCATGAGGAACATGTATTTTTCTTTTTGTCTAGGCTAATTTTTGTCAGCAGCAGAATTAGAGCAGGCAGGGTTTGTCTTGTTTTGTTCTTGCTTTTTAATTCATTTATTTCAAATGGTTGATTAAAAAATGTAATCCCCCCATTTTCTTTTTAAAAGGGAAGCATACGTTTTGATATGTCTCAATTACTTCAAGGAATTGAACCTGTAATAATCTGATTCTAAATGTGTATAAATTGTTGATTTTAATGCCATCCTTATTTACACTGAAGTGAAAGAAAAGCTTCACCTTATAATAACATACATGTCTTTGAAAATGGTAGTTTTCTTTATAAAGTACTAGAGTTAAATTGCACCACTGCATATGGAGGCTGGAGACGACAGAAGTTCGTAACAACTATGGGTTGCGGTTTTCTTATAACCAGTAGTGTGGCTATAAAGCAAACCAAGGGCAAACTAAGATATAGTCTGATGCTCTAGATCTTCTATGGCTGAAAAACATGGATGGTGAACCTTTGCCCATTCAGAATATTGAGGATGTGACAGTGAAATGACCCCATCCCTCAGGAAGTGCTCTATCTAAAAACCCAGTGAACTCATTTCTTTGTTTTTTGAGAGTGACAGATAAACCTGGAGGGCAGCATCAATAGGGCTCTTTAATAGGGCAGGTATTTATTTTGCCAGAAAATTTGCTAAGTATTTGGCAAAAACAGTGGTTCTTTTAAGGTGCACTAACTCTCTGACTGTACCCTTTAAACATTTTTATGACTTTGGGGAAAGCTCAGCTAGCTGTGTGTTGAACAGCTCCATGGTCACCAAAACAAAGCAATGGCTACTATCTTGGTTACTTTTTCCTTGTTGTTGAGACAAAATACCTGACACCCAAAACAAAGGAAGGAAAGGTTTATTTCTTACAGTTTTTGGCGGTTTCAGTCTATACTCAGTTGGCTCCAAGGCAGGGTGGGGTGACTCAGGGGCTACTATAAATGTCAGCTACAGCAGCAAGAGCAAAAGGGCAAAAGAGAGAGACACGCCTTCTTCGCACCCTTGCACTGTATGCTGGCTCCACCCCTGGCGGGTGCAACACTCACACCGCCAATCCCAGAGCTAGACAACAAACCAATCACAAATGCTAGATTCAGCTGCAGCCATGACTGCATGAGGCTTGAGGGGGGGCCAACACAAACCATAACAGCTACCAATATAAAATACAAGCATGTACTTTGTAGTAAAATCTTTAATGCAAAGACTAAGTAGATTGTGCAAGAAGGTGACAAGCAAACCACTTCCTTCTTGTTTTGTTTTTGAGTTGCTGGGGATTGAACACAGGCCCTCACATGTGCTTTGTCACTAAACATGTGCTTTGTCACTAAGCAAAACCCCAACTCTTGGGAGTCTTGTTAAATATACCAAAAAAAAAAAAAATGTTTAAATGACAGTGACCTTGAACATAAGAAAGATGGTTCCTGTGTGTTATAGTTTATATCTAGATGCCCCCCACCCCAATGCTTCATGCACTCAGGTGGGCTTTTGAAAGGTGACGGATTGTGGAGGCATCATAGCTCACTTGCTATTAGGAGGTGGGTCCAGTCCAGAGGTAGATCACTCTGGCCATGACCTGGGAGGGATTTTCTCCCTTCCTGACATCTCCCTTAAACTCTGCTTCTGGGTTGCCATAAATTGAACAGCTTTCTTCCTCCATGGCAGCCCTTCCACCATGCTGCTTCTGCCCTGGAGACAGCTGACCACAGATGGAAACCTCTATAAACTGTGAGCCGAAATAAACTTCTTGAGTTGTAGGTGCTGGGTATTGTGTCTCAGAGACAAGGACAGTGACTAAGACTGCAACCTTTTTTTGGGGTAACCTTAAGAAGCCATGTCACTTTACTAAACATATAGTATACATCAGACACTAAGTTATTTCATTTATTCTTCACAAAAACCCTGATATGCACTGTGCAATATCCCCATTTTACAATTTGGAAATGTTTAAAGTTAGAGAAGCTGCAGAAGATACATGAGATTTAAGTGGAGATGTCTATCTATCTATCTATCTATCTATCTATCTATCTATCTATCATCTATCTAATTAGAGGTATAATGGAAGAAATCTAGGGCCCTGTGATTGCTAGACAATTCCTCTGAGCTATACCCTCAAGCCCTCATAGGTTTAAAATCACAGATTCAGCTTTGATTCATTGAGTAGACTCATGTTTTGGTTTTGTTCACTATGGATATTTTAAAATGCGAGGGTTGCCTGATAGGGCAACTTTTCTAACTTCTAATTAATTACTACCTCAAAACATATTCTCAAATAACTATTGTAATGATGCTAATTTTCAAATGCACATAACTCAAGAAAATTAAATTCCTAAACATATCACTTACTATTAAGTCTTCAGTAGCTAAAACTAATCTTTGTCCAAATGAGGCCTCTATGTCAGATCTGAGTTTGTTTTGAGGCCCACATGAAATAGCAAGCTATTAAGACTAAGATCCATGCATATTTGCTTTCTAAGTTTCTCAAGGAGTAACAAGTTTTTTATGTAGTAGGTACCCACAGGTTGACTCAATCAACTGAGTGGAGCCAAGTAGGATGAGATCATAGTCATTTTATTCCCAGCTGCTTTCAACACTCTGAATATAAGAAAATATATTCTAAAATAAACATTCTGTGGTTCAATTAAGCTGTTTTTAATGTTATTTTAGATTATAAAATGCTCAAAGTATAAAAATGAATACCTGCATTTGAAAGTGTACCTAAAATTCAAATACTAAATACTAAATAATTCCAAGATTAGTCTAATTTTTATAAAAACTGAGTCTGACACTTTTTTTTGTACTATACAGTCAAATGAACTTATTAGATAGTCACATTACAAATAGCTAGTGTAATTAATTTTGTAAGAGTGAAAGAACCTAACATCTTTATCAATCTTGGAAAAGCATCTACAATAGTCCCTCTGATAACATAAAATCACAGAAGCAATAATTTAAGGACATGTCATGGGTGACACTGCCACCTAGTGGTCACTTTTTTTCAGAGGCGATCACCCTGCGCTCGCCTACTTAGGGATGCAGAAAAGCCACGATTATCGTCCAGTGTATATACTTATGCATCCAGCTTTGTATCTCACTGAATCATAAAGTCCTTAAGAGACCATTGCTTGCAAATTTTATTTCCTGCAGTAAATACTTGTTGATGCTGAGCTGAAAACATGTTCTGGACTCGCCCATGTAAGAAAATGAGAACATTTCACTCCTCATTCCTTCTACCCCTTCCTGCCCCAAGCTCTCCCACTTCTGCTCAGGCCTACATAAAAGCTGCCAACCGTAAAAACCATGGTGAGACTATGTCAAGATTCCGTTCCTATGACCACACTGCTGAGGTAAGTGGCGCCAAGGAGATTATGGGGTAAACCATTAATTAACTGATGAAGTAAATTATGATTAAGTTCTCACTTCTAAAGACAAAAAAAAAAAAAAATTAAAAAATAAAATAAAATAACAGTTAACTTTTCCTATAGCCAAATAAAAAGAATGGAGTTGTTAGCAGAATTCCAGAAATACAAATGTTATTTTAATTATCATTCTGATAGTTAACACTTTATTAAATGCTTATAACGTGCTAGGCACTGGTCTTACAGCTTTAGGTGCATGATCTTATGTAGGCCTCAAAATAATCATACAAAGTAGTTATGAATCCAGTTTTAACAGTAAGGAAAGTCAGGTAGAAAAGAGGAAGAGAACTGTATCTTACTTTAAGTTGTTTCAACTAACAAGTTAAACAACTGGATTTTGAACCCAGGTAATTTACCTTTTCTTGGCAGAGAATAAAAACAATGAAAAGTAATAATTGAGATTTTTAGAAATACTATATGTAAATACCCCTAATAAAGTATTTTTTGAAAAAACATTTAACAGATTTACCTGTTCTCTAAATAAAAAATGGATTGCCTTTGCTGAATTACTATAATTATTTGGAAGACATAAACATTAGCTTTCCTCTTCTGGACACAATACTCCCTTTCTCCACAATTGAAAGGAGAGATTTAACTGGCTTAGAGTTTCAGGGGATTCAGTCCCTGATAAGCAGGCTCCCAGGCAGGAATACCATGGTGCAAGAGTCTAGTAGAGCAAAGATGTTTAGTTCATGGAGGTCATGAAGCAGAGCAGAGGAGCAACACTGAAGAAGGGGAAAAGGACCAGATACAGACCCATGACTCAGGTCATGTTTTCATGGATTGCCCAAACACACCCTGAAGTCTGCCTTGCCAATTTCCTGGGCAGTTCCCAAACCAATCCAGTGGACCCAACTGAGTTTAACCACCATATTTCACCCCATCAACTTAACATCAGACTCTTTATTAAACAGATCATCTCCAAATAAAAACAAACACAAGTTAATAATTCTGCCCAGTATGTGTCAACCATCCTGCATATAACCAAGAACACAATAATCCCTTCCTTAAATCTCGAGTTCCAGCATTTTTCAAAAGTCCAAGTTTCTTCTGAAACTCCAGGCAAAAGTTAGCCGTGACACTCTACAAAACTAAAATCAAGCTACATAATCCCAAGGTACAACAGCACAGGGTAATGCTTCTCATTCCAGAAGGGAGGAGCTCGGGCATAGCAAAGAATAGAGCCAAAGTAAGGCTGAAACCTTGAAGGACAAATGTTAAGTTCTTTAACTTCATGTCCAGCATCTGTGGTACGTGGTGAAGTATCATATGAGACCCAGAGGGCTCGAGCAGCCCTATCCCTATAGCCTAGCTGGCTGCAGCGTACAAAGCTGCTCTTGGGCTGGTTCGACTCATGATTTACTGCTTTCCTCAGCAGATGTTCCACGTTTATGGCATCTCCAAGTTCCTGGGGTCTATACACCCTCCTTGCTTTTATTCCCATAGTGTGACACACTACCCTCAGTGGTTCCTTGCCTGGCCTCCCAGGCATTCCTCTGAAATCTAGGTGAAAACTTTTCTGAGCCCACAACTCTAACATTCCGCATCCAGGTAAAATAACCATTACGTGGATGATGCCAAGGTATGCTGTCATACAGGAACTAGCCCCCCTCCTTGGACTATGGGTGCAGTAGTTGTTAAGTGCCTGCATGGCTGAGAATAATAAAATTTTGGGGAACCAATTCTCTAGGAGGCCCTTCTTGAACAGGAGTCTCAGGGACTCTCTTCTCAAAGGAAAGTTTTTCATGTATATATCCTTGAGCCTTGGATGGACACAGACTTGATTTCCGAGATGTCCTCAACGCTGTCTCTTTTTCTTGACCCTGGAAAAGGTACTTGGTTTGTTTATAATGGAGCTAATATTCTCAGTAACTACTCCTCCTTTGGCCTCAACATGATAGGGTTGCTTTGGGACTGTAACTTACATGTAACTTATGTTCTTCAAATTTTTCTGTTCTTTGCTGGTCAATTTGCACCATAAATCTTGCTACAGTTAGTCAGCAGTTCTCATGCCACTACCTGAATGTTGCTGAACTACATTAAAATTTCTTCTGCCAGGTCGATCAGTCCACTGCCCTGAATTTCACCTCCCACAAAGTTTTAGGACATGGGTAAAATGTAGACAATTTTTTTTTTGGTACACAAATTTTTACTGGAGTGTAACACATACGGCCTCTAGTCTAATTGTCAATGAAATCCTCATTCCCAAATGAAACTTCCTGAGCCAGATACTTTACTATCTGCATTTCCATAAGCATTCTGGTCTTCTAACCTCTGACCAGAATCACCCATCTGGCTCTGCACACAGCATTCTAATGCTCCTACAGCCCCATCTCCAAACCTTTCCAAACCTCTCCTGCAAATAATCTCCAAAGGCTTCTAAATCACATGATCAAGTACAATCTCAGCAAATACCACTCCAGGTACCAATTTTCTGTTTGTATTTCTTGTTGCTGGACACAATACCTGACACCCACAACTGAAAGCAGAGGTTTAATTTAGCTCATAGTTTCAGAGGATTTGGTCCATGATCGGCAGGCTCCAAAGCACAAACGTCACGGTAGAAGGGTACAGTGGAGCAAAGCTGCTTAGCTCACGGCAGTAAGGAAGCAAAGCAGGGCAGTAACATCAGAGCGGAAGGGGTGAGGAATGAGACACGGGCACCAAAGTCACGCCTCCATGACCCACCCAGACACACCCAGAAGTCTGCCTCACTAATCCCCAGGGCAGCTCTCAAAACAAGCTGACCCAATCAAGTTTAACCACCACATTATACATTGAGAATGAGACAAATTTATAGTGAAAGATGGGTTTATTTACTTACTTATATATACTAGCACTGGTCCAAAGAAGACCAATGGTGCTGAATAGTTACAGTAACTTGAAAAAAATATGTAACAGAAATATGCAGTATCTTAAACAATATATTATTCTCCCCAAAAGCTGGCTGCTTCCAAACTTGATTTAATATTTTGCATGTTTTCTCTCCGTTGCTTAGTATATATGTTTGCTTCTCCTTTCTGTAGTCGACGTCTGATGGCTGACTTTTGCTGTTTTGTCAACTGACGTTTCACCTTCTGTTTTATCAATTCCTAGAGAGATTTTATAAGTTAGTATCACTGATAATCAAGGAGTAGAAATTCACTAAAACAAACTCCAATCGCTAGTATCTTTCAAATACGTTATAATGAATGAATTTTAAAAATCCCACTGATAATACTAAACTAGCAATAAAGTAAAACAAGAGAAAGTGATAAAATTTGAAACTAAATTCCTAAGAGAAATAGATCACACAGCAAAAAAGGATAGTGTATAGTAACAATAGTTTAAATAACAAATCACCATAGTGCCACCTACTGTCCACAATGAAAATGGAAGTAAAACAGCAAGTTGGAAACTGTTCCTTTGCTTTCTTCCCTCCCTCCCAAGATAGGGCCTTGCAAAGCTGGCCACGCTGGCCTTGAAGTTGTGACCCTCCTGCCTCAGTCTATCACGTAGCTGGGATTATGGGTGTGTGCCAATATGCACAGCTAGACATGATTTTGTAATAGAAAAATCATTTTTTAAAGTATTTACTATTGACAATAATATCCAAGAATACCTTCACGTTTCAGATGTAGAAATGACCTGACAGTGTCTGATGTTCCATGTGATACTGCTTCCCCAACTCAGGACAGCCTGGAACACAGAATCACCTGACATCCTATAGATTTATGGACTGAAAATAGAATGGCTAAGTTTTAGGACTCTACCTTACCCTAGGAAACTGTTTACGAACTGAGTGTCTTCTATACCAATAAGAATCTAGAAACTGAATGAGACGTCTACAGAGTATGTACATAGACAGTTGAGTGTGTGTGTGTGTGTGTGTATGTGTGTGTGTAGCAGCAATATTTTCTTCTAATTCCTGCTTGTTTACACTGAAACTGTATCACACAAAGTAAGGAACGATGGATTAATATGCATACAGGGCCACCCAAATTAGAACAATTTACAAAGCCTATAAGGTTACTTTATATATAAAAAAAAAAGGCAGGGAGGCGAATTTCACAGTATATTTTAAAAGTTGGTATAATGTGAAGTAAAGTGAAATAATTGTGTGTTATTTTAGGGAGTACATAAAAATTAATAAAAACTGTTGTTTTTTAGTTGTTATAACAAAAAAGTTCTACTAGGTGGCAGCCACATTCATATTTATAAAAAAGCAGCGTATCTTTTTGTTGAATTATAATTTAATTCTGTTATGTATTAAGGACAGAGTTTATAAATGGCCAACAAATATGAATTACAAAAATATTTTAAGGAGGGGCAGCCAGCATGGGCAGAGAGAGCCAGCAGATCCGCCTCTGCCTGCCTGTGGCTGACAGTAGAAAGCTCGCTTCCTGTGGCAGCCAGAGGGAACAGGGTCATGCAGCCAGGTAAGCCCCACGCACCCCACCCACAGGCCACCATTGGAGGCCTCTGCTTCCTTTGTTTCAGCCATCACCCACTGGGAGAATTAGACAAATACTCTCCTATGTGCCTGCCACCATCGCAGGAGTCCCGGTGTAGACACACAGGTTGAGAGAAGCAGCCCCACCACCAGGCACCCCTGGCCATTGGGGAAGCCCCAGAGTAGCTGCACAGGTCTGGAGAAGCCCACCCTGCTACCTCCCTGTAAACTCGGGGTCAGAGGAACACAGGTGCCTGTCCCATTCCCCTACACCACGGAGGGCCAGCCAATGTGGGAAGTGCCTGGGATCCTGCAACCAGCTTGCTGGGAGGAACCCAGGACAATGTCAAGACAAAGGAGCAAAAGGCAATCTCAGACCCCCAGCTCACACAGAACAAGTCTGGGGGATACAGTCATGGAAGAAAATGGAAGTCACACACCTGAAATCTCCAAGAGGATAACAACTGAAGCAAAAAAAACAACTTCATGAGACTAAAAGTAATCAGATCAGAAATAATGTCTCAGGTAAAAGAAGAAATCACAAAAATAATGAAAGAATTGCTCAGCAAATCTAAAGAAGACAAAGATAAAGAGACACAAAGGAAAATGATGGAAACTTTGAGTGAACAATGTAGAAAGCAATTACAATGCATGAAACTGATTCAAAAAAATATCTAGGAAATTAAAAAGCCGATTGAAAGCTGGCAAAACCACTTGCAAGAGTCTGAAGATAGACTTTCAGACCTTGAAAACAGAATTGCAGCTAGCGATCGTGAAAGGAAAGATCTTTTAAAATAACAAGGAGCCAGGAAATAACAATTCAATAGCTTCAAGACAATGCAAAGAGAAATAATTTAAGAGTGAAAGGTATCAATGAAGAAGCAGGGGTCAACACAAATAAATAAAAAGGCTACTTACAGTATAGCAGAAAACTTCCCAAACATGGGAAAAGGATCTGGCATACTAATAAGCAAGGCATATAAAACTCCAACTAGCTATAATCAAAGCAAATCTACATCCAGAGATATAATAATCAAGATCCCACAAATTCAGCACAAGAACAGAATATTAAAAGCTGTTAGAGAAAAGAAACAGATCACCTATAAAGGAAAACCAATCAGAATCACGGCAGACTTGTCAACACAAACCATCAGGGCAGGAAGAGTTTGGAGTGAAGTGTTTAAAATCCTGAAAGAAAACAACTTCCAACCCAGATTGATGTACCCTGCAAAACTAGCTTTCAAAATTGGTGGAAAAATAAGATACATCCACGATAAAGAACTGAAGGAATTCATGACCACCAAACCAACCCTAGAGAGAGTGCTAAAAGACATTCTAGAGAGTAATAAAGATGACCATGCTTCCAGGAGAAGCAGCAGAGGAGGATCACCAAACAAGACAGGCAATTGAATGAAAGGGAAAAGTGGAGGGCCAACAGCAGGAGGATAGCATGGCAGAGACAAACCAGTGCATGCTGGTTGTAACCATTAATGTAGATGGCCTCAATTCAGCAACAAAAAGAAGCACAGGGAGAGTGGATCAAGAAACAAGATCCATCAATATACTGTATACAAGAAACACATTTAACTCAAAAGGAAATTCATAGACTGAAAATCAAAATGGAGAAAACAATTGTTCCATGAGACAGGTGATCAAAAAAAGCAAGGGTAACTTGCCCATCAACCACAGAATGGATAAGAAAGATATGGTATTTTCATACAATGGAAAGCTACCCAGCTATAAAGGAGGATAATCGTGAGGCTTTTGTAGGTAAATGGATACAACTGGAGGTCATGTTCACGGGCAAAAGTTTGAACTCATACAGGTGAACAGTAGCATAAAAAACAGTAGGAGTTATTGGGACCCAAAGCACAATAGATATTATAAAAATGATAGGGGAGGAAACACCTAGGAGGGGAAGGTAATAACCAATGTTAATTTCTTATTGCCTTGTCTTGAACTCTTGCATTGTTTTCACAATTTTGTTAGGTTTGGTTCTGTTCTGTCTTGTTTTGTTGGATTTTACTGTCTGATGATATGGGCAGCTATTCTGAACACAATGGGATGTATTATGGTAATCATGGTTGTTTCCTATTATCTTGTTTTGAAGTCCTATAATGTTTTCATTCTTTCGTTTAATTGGTTTTATTGTTTTGTTTTGTTTGATTTTATTATGTGTGATGGTATGAACAACTATTTTGAAGAAAATGAGACATTATAGTAACCATTGTTCATTTCCTGTTATCTGGCTTTGAAGTCCTGTAATACTTTCATTCTTTTGTTTTGATTGTTTTATAACTATTTTTGTTTTGTTTGTTTGTATTGTATGTGAACGTATGGACAACTATTTCAAAGAAAACAACAGACATTATGGTAGCCATTACTGATTTCCTGTTGTCTTGTTGTGAAGTCCTGTATTGCTTGCATTGTTCTGTTCAGATTTGCTTTTTGTTGTTTTATGCTCTTTAAAAAAAAAAATTATAAGAAGTATTTTAAGGGGAAAAATGAATTTTGCAAATATAATTTCAAAGAACATAAAGGAAATACTTTGCCTTTGCATATGCAGGCACCAAAACAATAAGCAAGTGAACAGAGGTAACAAAGTTTTCTCTCCTATTTTATTTTATTTTTTTCAGACGGGGTCTCGTTGCTAGGCAGTTCAGGCTGTCCTTTAACTCTCTATGACACCTAGGCTGGCCTTGAAACCAAGGTGATTCCCCTGCCTCAGCCTCCTGAGTGACTGCTGGGATTACAGGCGTGTGCCTCTTAACTTTTTAACAAACCCAAGATGCAACAGTTAAAAGACTTGACCAATGTTAAAAGTTTTAATTCTTTTGCTAGCTCTAAGAGATGTATAAGAATCAGATTAAAGCAGTAAGACTTAGTGGTTAAAACATGCAAACACAACTTTAACTTGGCCTCTGACAATGTCAATGCCATCATCTTTACATGGAGAAGAGCACATAAATTAGAATTTAAGGATGGAGCATAAATTAGTAATCTGAACTTCTTTATATGCAATCACCAATTTTATTCCACTAATTAGCTATATAAAATTGTTTTGATTTTAAGAAAACAAAGAAAGGCAAACAAATCCCAGCAGATATCAAAATAAAGCTAAGACGACAGGTGATCCTGAATGGTGAGAAATCTATAATAAGGACAAGCTGATAATACTTAGAAGATCTTTTAAAATAATCCATATACACTTTATAGATTTCAAATTTTTGTTAAAAAAATAGGGAAATTACCAGACCCACAGAATGAGTATATAAAAGCAATGGTATTTCTAGAATTTCACCTTCTTACTGGTCTGACAAGTTCTAAATGTTTCTGGGATCAAGTAAAGCCCTGGAGCTATGGTATATTACAAATTATAGGACTCTTTTTTTTTTTTAACCTTATTTTTGATAGTTGTGATTTAATTTGGTAAATATCCCATATTACCAACCACATAGCATACATTTTAATTTACTGACTGAATACTTCTGAACTTTGAATATAAAGGTAGGAAAAAGAAGTTACTTATATTCTTCTGAATTTACTTTCTACCTAATCATTTCATTTTCTCCTTTCTTACTCTTTCTTAACTGATTTTCTTTGTTGCTCATAAGTAAAGTTATCACTAACCTCTGGTTCCAGTGTACTCATCTCAAACAGGAGGAAAAAAAAATCCTACACACCAATTATGTACTTTTAATTTATGAAAAATGTGATAAATTACTTTCTTAATGTTGGATGGAGAATTCATGTTGTTCTTAAAAGGCAAATACAATGACACATATCTTTATAATCCTGATGTCTGGAAGCAGGAGAGAGAATACCTTCACAGGTCAGTGAGACAAGCTTTTCGTTGTGAGTGATTGTCTCTAAATTGAGTCTTCCTTCTGAAAGAAGGCTGGCACACAAAAACGCTCCTCAGGAGGAACCACAATATTTTTGCTTATAATCTTGTTCAGAAAAATGTCCCTTTTGTGATTTTTTTTTTGGACACTGATAAATGTCCAAATAACCCAAATGTTGAGAAATGTCCAAGAAATCCAACAAACAATTTAGATACCAAAAAATGGTAAAACTACCCTATTTTTCTCTCAAACTTTATGAAAAAATAGCTTGTGAGGGTACACTGCTGTTATTAAGTATACAACTTAGAAAAAGTCACATAACCTTGTCTGGGTTTCATTTTCCTCATTGTTAAGTGAAAGGACTAAAGCATATGAGAATCTACCAAGTCTCCTTGGATCTAAAATATTTATAATTTTTATCCTTCAAATTCAAGCTAATTTATATATGGCCTTTTTCTTAAAAGCTTTGATCATTCCAGTTAAAAGCAAACCCTCTTACATATTACTAAATTTTTACTTTTTATAATTTTTAACACTAACATGTAAAGTCCAAACATCCAGAAGTATCTTGTAATCTTCACAGAGCTGTGCTCATTAATCTGTCCACAGTAGTGACTTAATCAACATTTGGTAAATGTACTTACTGGAGGAATTGTTGAACAGCTTATAACACTGCCTGCAGAAGTAACACTCAAAGTTCTTGTTCTAGACTGATTAATATTGCCCATATTTTCTTCATCTCTGGAATAAAATTTTAAAAGTTTATAATTCCTCTAGTTAATTCTTATAATATAATCATGCTTGACTGCATTAATTTATCTTACCTGACTGTAAAACTTCAACATACCTAAGAAAGATTATATTTAAAATTTTTGAGGGTAAAATTAGCTACAATTCAGCTCAAGATATTAACAATGTTCATTTTCAACATTTTGATAGTCACTATCAAAATTTCAAAATGACAGAATATCTCAGTCACCAAAATTTATCAATTCCTCACAGTTCATTTCTTTTTTTCACCAGCTCTCTCCTTTTCTTATACTTTAACTACACAAGTCTGCCTCTCACAATCTAAATGTCTGTGACACTTTCTTGCCATCTTCCCAAATATTAGGTATAATGGTGAGGCAGAATTGTATGACCGTATGGTAGAAAAAACTAAAACCATAAAAACTAACTTCTTTTTCACATTGATCAGTTTTAAAAATGTGCAAGAACTCAGAAAATATTAATATTTTTCAGGAACATCTATTTTGCTTCTATTATGCATAATCAAAGTTTTATCTAGCACATGTTCAGAGAATGAAAATACAAGACTTCCATTCCCTGCTTAGAACTTGGAAGACCATTTAACCCTAATTTTTCTTTTATTACCATGATGTTTACTTTTATGTGTCAACTTTACTGGGCCATAGGGTGCCACATACTTACCTACACATTATTCTAGGTGTACCTGAATCGACAGACTGAGTAAATCAGATTGTTTTCCCAATATGGGTAGGCCCAATTCAATTCACTGAAAACTCAAAAACAACAAAAATGGTGAAGTAAGAGAATTTGGTATTTCTACCTGTCTTTCAGGTGGGACATTAGTCTTCTGCCTTCAGACTCAGATTGGAACCCATATTGTTGGCTCTCCTGGTTTTTAGGCCTTGGGATCTAGACTGATACTATATCACTGGCTTTACTGAGACTCCAATTTGCTTACCACAGATCCTAGGACTTACACACATAACCACATAAGCTAATTCCTTACGTGTTGACCTTGACTTACGACGGTGTGACTTACAATTTTTCAACTTTTCAATGATGTAAAAGTGACATGCTTTTGCTAAAAACCATCAAATTTTGTCTTTATCTCAGGCTAGTGATATGGGCCACTGAACACTAAGCTGTAGCTCCTAATCAGTGTAATCACAATGGTAAACAACAGCTACTCTGTTGCTAAGCTATGATGAGGTTAGGTGCATTTTTGACTTAAGAATATTTTCATTCTATGATGGATTTATTGGGATGTAACTTCATGGAAGTAGAAAGGTATCTGTAATAACTCTATCAGTTTTTATTTCTCTGGAGAATCCAGACCAAAATAATCATTTTCTAAAAATTCTGAACCACTACTCCTCCTAAAAATGGCAGTAACCCTGAGACTGAAGATACAGAGCTATACAGAAAAGGAACAACACTCTTATGAAAAAAGGATAATTAAAAATACCAGGGAAAATCTGCTGCAGATGTTTCACACAGAAAGAACATTATCTGTTTGCTTTCTGAGTTTACACTGCTTTATATAACTCAAACATAAACTAGACATGTAAATATAAAAATATACCCATCTAAAACCTGATTAACTTTATCAAGACCTGTATATAATTCTTTGAAAGTCATTTTGAATTTTAAGGCAGAACTGAAATTCAGTTAACAGTCTACGTGATCCAGCTCAATTGAGAAGGAAGATATATTATGAGTTTTATTAAGAGAAAGGTTATTTGGTTTTTGTTTTGCACATAACAATGGCACAATACAACTCTACTAAACTATTTTTTTCTAAAACAGTCATTTATTAGAACCAGTCTTGGTCTGAATATTAGAGTCAAGAAACAATCAATAAAAATCTGTACCTAAAAGGTCTCATCTCTTTGTTTAATGATGACAGGTTAATGAGACGAGGGCAGTCATCTTCATCCTCCTCAGAGCCAGCAGGGATTCCTCCTTGACCTGTCAGGCCTTCTTTCATGGTGTCATTTTCAGTTCTGTTCTCCTCAGAAAACTTGATTGTACAGCTGTTTTCAACAATCTGCCCTTTTATTTCTTCTAAGGGTTCACTAAATTCAGTCATTTCAAAATTGTGTGCGTGGGCACTCTCTTCTGTTGAACTGTCTTCTTTTATTTGCTCAAGGTCTCCAGATGAGCTGCAGGGGCATCCTGAGTCATCTATGGCATTCTGCTCACTTTCAATTTCTGACCTACAAACCTTTGCTTTTTCTGATGCCTCATCTTCAGAAAAGGAGAAATCAGATCCCTCCTCTCTTTCAGTATTTTTATCATCTGGGCCTACTGGATGTAGAAGCTCATCATCTGCTTGCATTTCCTTTGTGTAACCACTGGCAGAAACCTCGACATCAAGAGAACCCTCCCTCCTAGGGGGAGAAAAAGGGTTAAGTACTGAGAGAGAAAAAAATTACCTAGTTGAGATGAATAAATATCTACTACTCTGATAAATTAGGATTCTCGAGTTGAATTGAAATGTTTTTGCCTAAAACACTGTATTTAAATATATAACTACAAAGGACATAAGTTGGCTATCATTTTAAGAATAAAACAGACTGAAAAGCAATGTATATCCATGAAAAGTTAGAGAAACTTCAGTTACTGTTAATTTACTAAGTGAAGTTTCAAAAGGAACTAAATTTTTCAAACATTACTACTCATCCCAAATTAGGAAATATTAAAAGTATTAGAAAACAAATGAGAAAACTTAACTTAGACAAAGTACAATTATGTCCTAAGAATCAATTAAAGATAGTTTCTGTCCTAAAGAAAGAAAAAATACAAAAAATAATTAACTTGCTTTGATTCCTTATAAATGAGTTTTTCCTATAACATCCAAAACAGAATAAAAGTTCTTGAACTTTTAAGAAACCCTATATATATATATTTCTTTTTAATCCCAAAACTAATAGCCTTCATGAACTAAAGACAAGTATTGTCACATTTTTAAGTTCCACTGATGTACTACAGACAAATGTCAACAGCAATTATGTGTTAAAGATCACTACTGAACATTTATTTTAAGATGACAGTGTCAAATAAATATTAAAGGTCCTATCATTTTAAGCAATGCTGAGTACAAACCTGATATCACTGAAGGCTGGATAAAGCTCACTTTCATAGCCAAAACGTCTCATGAAGAAATCTCTGATGCATTTAACATCTCTGTCAAAATACCTCAAAAACAAAACAAAACAAAAAAAACCAAAAAGATAAAGAAAAACAATCATTTTTGATATAGTCTTTTTGATCATTTTTCCCCTAATCAGTTAATGATAATATCTTTATTTTTTGTTATGATATTTGTTTCTTGTGAAATGGAGAAAAAAAATGTTACACAAAAGAAGTATAAATCAGTTGCCAGTGTACTGGAAAAAACTAAAACAGGAGGAAATCTCAAAGAATATGTCCATATAGTTCATATGGTTAGAAAAGCCAAGATTTTCTCACACTGCTACTTACTATACAGTAAAATGTACTGGTGGTGAGGACGAGAGTGGACCCAGAATAGGGGACTACGCTCAGCGTGGAAGCAGGTTTCCACTTACTCTCTTTAGTCACCTGTCTGTCTGCTGAAGCTTCCCACCAGCAAACCCTACTAGGACCCTCTGCCAAGTGGGAAAGGTGAAGATAAATGATTAACGATGCACAAGGAAAAGTCTGGAGACTATGTACATTTGTTATTCGTAACACCCGAAGGGATAAGTAACACTGTGGCTTATAGAGATCTGAACGCAAATTAAACTGCACTGAGAGTTTAGGAGAAACTCTGAATACCAGGCTACTTTTCTGGCCACCATAAAGCACCAAGAACAGATTCAGCTCTTTAGAAGATTTAAGGACAAGATGAGATGGAACTGACCATCTTCTTGAATTTTTAACCACATTATTTTGAAAAAGATGAGGTTTGAGAATAGGAAGACAATGCTACTCTTTTTTGCTCGCAGGGCCCTGGGAAAAATCTTAATAAACTTAAAAATTATCACTTTATTTTATATAAGTTCACATTTTTCTGAATAGACAGTATCTTCTTCAAAAGCAGAGACGGGGCTTACTTGTATCTTAATTTTTAGCTCTTAGCACAACTCCTTTGCCCCACTACTGGTTCATGTAAATTGAATCACAATGCTTCTCCAAAGAACAACGCAGAATATCCTAATCTGTCTGTCATCAATCCCTCTCTAACTGGTGGCTCCCAAATGTTACTTTATTGTGTAACTATGCTATTCCATATTAATAAAAATGATTAGCCAACATAACATCTAGAGTGCTGATCACACAAGTGCCAGCTATTAATCTTTTGGTATTTTTTGTTGGAAATACTTTTAAATTTCTTTCTCTAGAATAAGTATACACAGTTTCTAATGGAAACCAGGAGGACAAGCTTCACTTAATATAAACTGCTTCGAGCTCAAGCTTTGCAAAAATGAATATACTATTATATGTGATACCAGTTGCTATTTCATGAAAAAGAAGTTTCTCATAAAACCTGGAACACGTTTTATGAGAAGAGAGAAAAAACAACCTTAAATCTGATTATAATCACTGTATCATGGAATACAAGTAAATAAAGGAAAAGATTGTATTTCACAACTTGGCTGGTTTAAGTGGTTAAGTAATATAAAGAATATGATTATCACAGTATATAAAGTCACTCTGCCCTCTGTCAGGGAAGAAATTTTATGTGAGTTCTTTTCTAGCAATAAAAAGTAAAAATAACATGAGAAATAATTATCATTGGTCTGAAAACTATGTCCTGTACAAAACTACAATTTTCACTAAGGCCATCCAAGATTAGAGTTATGGTTGGTGAGATCTCTGGAAGGTAAGCATGCAGCAGAGAAAAGAGGAAAGATAAAAAGTATGCAGTGGTTCTAGGTTCCCCTCTCCATGCCCCTACTTGTTCTGAGAAGGCTTTTATTGATTTTAAAAATTGAGCTGCCATCTAAAAGTCTGTTTGGACAAAGTATAATATGTTTAAGAAAGTCTGACTTGCAAGTCTGTCCAGCTACAGAGTAATTCAAATTCTTTTGATGCTATCTTCACAATAGTTTACATAAATAAAAAAGAAAATTTCTTCAGATTTCCAATACAAAGCAAAAATTTTATCAGCAGGTTTAAAAAATTGGAACAAAGTACATTGTTTCTCCTTCAAAACTATTAAGGAATAGGAAAGATTCTGAAAGTGGATATTCTAGTATAATAGTAGCATATCCTTTTACAAAAACCAATTTTTCATAACATTAAAACTTGCAACTTCAAAATAGTTACTAAAACTGTTATAAAATTAGAAATTATGAATAAAAAGATTTTATCACAAACACTCCCACATCTAAAAATGAATTATAGTACATACCATTCAGCATTGGGATGAGAAGTTGAAACCATCTGTGGAAAATCAATCATTGTGATATGGTCATCTTTATCCAATATGAGATTGAATTCATTGAAATCTCCATGAATCAACCCGTGATTTGCAAGTTTGACAATGAGTTCCATTGCTTCATCATATACTGATGCAGGATCTTCAACATGGTGTATCTGACATCTGAAAGAATTTTAAGAATGAAAATAGGTTATTTGTACATGTTATAACAAAAGTATGTATGTATATATTATTACTGTCTAGCAATTTTGTCCTTATTTCCATGACCACACATGACATGTTTTAGTTATTAAAAGGCCAAACTGTTTCATTTCAGTATCTTATTTCCATTACAACCTCTTTTTAGTCTTTCTCAGAGCTAAACCCTTTTGCCAATTTCTTTTCCTCTCACTTGCTTATGGACCAACTCAAACAAGCTTTCATCCACTTTATTCCAATAAAATGGTTCTTGTCAAAACTATCAATGACTTCCATGTTTCTGTATCCAAATCCTTAGTTATCATTATTTCTAGACAGTTTACCTCTTTCCCCACCTTTCAACACTTCTGTCACGTAACTCTTGGGTTTCCTCACAATCATCACTCAGGCCAAAACCTTGCTGTCATTACTGACTCCCCCTTTCCTTCACATCCAACTCCAATTCCAAATAACTCATGTTGGTCAACCTGCAAAACACACTCTGAGCACTTTTTACCACCTTCCTATCACTGTGATCAGAGCTACTACCATCTCTTGCCTAGATTATTGCAACAATCTAACTTATGTTTCTAATGTTTTTGTCCACTCTTAATAAGGGTAGCCAGAGTGATCTTTTAAAGACCACATCTTTTCTTGACTTAAAACAGTCCTATGACTCTTTCAATATAAGTTTAAAATGTCTTACAAAGGTTCACAAAGTCTATGTGAACTGGCCACTATGAGCTCCCTATGAGCTATCACTACTGACCATGTCCCTTACTTTCTTAGTCACTCAGCTCCAGCTACAGTAGCTTCCTCTCAACCCAGGCATGGCTGCTAAATATGCTCTCATGCAGGGCCCGTGAGTTTGCTATTCTCTATTTGCAACATCCTTTTAGATACCTACATAGCCTCCTCTGTTTTCAACTTTCTGCACTCATAAATTTTCACCTTATTAATAAAACTTCTCCTGATTACTATGCAAAATAGAAATCTTCTACTCACACCTTGGTATTTCTATCCCCCTCACCCTGCTTTACTTTTATCCATAGCACTTATTGATACACTTGATATATTATTTTCTTGTTTAGTTACTTAAGGCATGTCTCTTCCCATCAAAATGTAAGTTTCATGAAGGCAAGGAGTTTTGTTCACTGCTAAGCTTAAAAGCACCTGAAGTGTAAGAAACTCAATAAATATTGAATGAATGAATCACAGAGATTATAAAATCCAAACTAAATGAAACAATGAAACTGAGTTTTCAACTTGTCTTAAGGAGTCCATTCCTTTAAGACAATTCCTAACTTCTCAGAAGCAACATTCTGTGAATTAAAGGAAAATTTATTCAATAAAATGGTACCGTAAATTCATTAAGACCCATGGTTTCAAGAATAATGAGTACTTACAGAGGATAACCACTTATGAGCTCCATGACCACTGCATGGCGATTGTAATCAATTGGCTTTGGAACTGGAAATTTTCTATCATGTAATGCCTAAAACATGGCAAAACAGGTATAAGCTAATACTTTTTAAAAACAAAAACAAAGTAAATGTTACTTCCCACAACTAGAGGAAAAACACACAAGCCTTTATTTAAAAAAAACAATCACAAACGACACATGGCTATTTGTACACTACTTATTAATCACTGCAAGAATAAGCTACACATAAAAACAAATTTTAAATGTTTGTTTGAATTTACTTCTCCTCTATAAATTAATATTTACTAATTATACACTTTGCTAGAGTTACAAAAATGAGCCCTCAGGAAGTTCGGTCTCTTACGATATTTCATTTCTATTTTGTCTTTGTTATTTGTTGATGCGTGCTTGAAATATTCCAATTAAAACAAATTATGATTGAAAACATGCTCTGTCTTCTGCATAGTAGAAAAAGAACCATTTCAAAGTCAGCCATTTAGTTTGTAGAGAACTGACTTTTTCCTCCAGAGCACAATATACAAACATACATGCTGTAGTAGAGTCAAGCATTATTTCAGATCATCTATACATGTATCTTTTCTCCATGCTTACTTTCTTCTACAAAAATCCTATTGTTATTTCCTTCAAAATACTTTACGTTTATGGAATCTTTCATTTGGAACATTAGTAAGCCTTTGTCATTTACACTTGAGTATTCCACTAGAATTCTACCAAGAGTTACCACACCTAACTTGTTCTATGGACCAATACCAGACCAAGACACTTATGTCAGTGCTCCATTAAGTACATTCTAAAATGGACATAAATATCGATTTTAGTAATAAACTATTCTCTTGCATTTTTTTCAGCCCTACTACAGTATTCAGTAAGTTCCCTGAAGGGCAGTCAGGACAGACCACTCTGTGCCACCTAAACACACATCTCTTTGTTCATACATTGCTCCTTTCCAGTGCTCACTGTCCTTTCTTTACAGTCATATCATATCCAAGCTTTATGAATCTACTCAACTCTTACTGCAAAAGACCACTTTCACCAACTAATCCACTCCATTAAGTTTCTCAAAATTCAAGATATTAATTTGTTTTTCAAAAAACTGTTCTTGGTTAGCAGTGCAGGCAAATGGCTGGAGCTGGAGAGCGTGTGAACCAAAGTAAGACGGTTCCATTTCAAAATATACAAAGCCATGGTAACAAAAACAGCATGGGACTGGTACAAAAACAAACATGTAGACCAATGAAACAGAACAGAGCACGTAGAAACAAACCCACACAACTGCAGCCTTATGATTAACAAAGCAGCCAGAAGCTGGGTGTGGTGGCGCATGCCTTTAATCCCAGCACTCGGGAGGCTGAGGTAGGAGGAGCATCATGAGCTCGAGGCCGGCTTGGGCTACAATGCAAGCACAAGGCCGGCCTAAGCTACACAGTGCGACTCTGCCTCAAAAAAACCAGGGCCAGGAGTTTGGCTCAGTGGCTTAAGCACCTGTCTGGCAGGCGCGAGGTTGTGAGTTCAATTCCTGGTGCTGCAAAAAAACAAACAAAAAACAAAACAAAACAAAACAACAAAAAAAACAAAAGCAGCCAGAAATATACACTGGAGAAAAGACAGTCTCTTTAACAAATGGTGTGGAGAAAACTGGGTATCTGCTTGGCTAAGACTGAAATTAGATCTCTTTATTTTGCCTTACACAAAAATCAATTCAAAATGGAATAAAGAGCTATGTACAAGACCTGAAATTGAAATGACTAGAAAAAGCAAAACACTTAAAAGAGTTACAGGCACAGGCAAAAGATTCCTGAAGAGATCACCAATAGCATAGGAAATAAGAGCAAAAATCAATAAACAGGACCGCATCAAATTAAAAAGCTCTGCATAGCAGAGGAAACAACCAAAGGAATGAAGAGACACCCTACAGAATGGGAGCAAATCTTTGCTACATATTCTTCTGACAGAGAATTTACAAAAAACTCAAAAATCTTAACACCAAAAACATCAACTTAGTCAATAAATGGTCAGAATTTTTTTAAAAATGAGTGATGACAGGAAAATGGAAGGATATTATTAAAGGAATGGAATTAGGGGGGAAGGGGAAAGGAAAGAGGGCTTTGGGTGGGGATAAAGTACGCTAGATACACGTACGAACATGCTAAAATAAAACTATTCTGTATCACTCATATGCACTAACAGCATTTAAAAAATTATTGTTTTATGTATATGCTGTCTACTCAACTCTGAGAGAAAGTGTACTGGCTTTTTTTTTTGGTATTCATTCCTTCACCTCACCCTATTCTAGTAGTTAATTTTCAAAGGTTGTACGCTGTACTCCCACTTTCCCACTCTAGGTAGACAGGAAGTGAACTACTCCCCACCACTCAGAAATTTTTGTTTACTTTGTTTTCAGAGAGTTGTTCTTACAATGCAGACCATTTTTAACATGTGTTGGCAGTTTAACAGCATATGATAACCTTAAAGTTCTATTTGCCTAGAACTTACACTATAGCAACCAGAGATTAAAATGCACCTTATTCTTCAACTCTTAGAAAACTACCAGTGTATTTAGGGAGTGTATTTATATGTAACCAGGTTCTAGTTCTGTTTGTTCAATATAAACACCCTGAAAAAACACTTAACACAGTTTAGGAAAAATTTCTTGGAGATGGGGATTTAGCTCAGTGGCACTAGCACCTGCCTAGCAAGTGTGAGGTCATGAGTTCAATCCCTGGTACCCAAAAATAAAAAAAAAAATTTTTAACCATTCCTACCAGGCTGCTTACTTGTGGATAAAATGTCATAGGATATAAATTTTTAGTATAAAACAGAAACATATCTAATATCAGTCTCACCTGCTTATACTGCTTTCAAAATTCTCTAATTACTATAAATTTATGCATATGAAGTAAAGTAACCCACTTGAATAAACTGAACTCTCAAAAAGAACAATTTTCAGTAATTCAGAATTTAAATTATAAATTTAAATTATAATTCAAATTTTAAAGAAATGAAGAAAACTCTTACACATCCCACAAGGCAGAATGTAAACACAATGTAATTTTCTGTGTAATTTAGTTATTGCAGACATTTGAGTATTATTTAAAATATCCAAAAATACTATGTTGAACCTTATATGAAGGAAGTTAAAAATTAAGTATTTTTAACATTTTTCATATACATACAAGTTTGCAAAATGACATTTTTTCCATTATGTTAAAGAAAAATACTTGTCTACTTATTTGGGATATGCTAAGGCTTCTGACACACGGTAATTACATGGTGTTTACAATTAACAGATAATCGAGAATGCTCTAATATGATGAATATTTAAAATTTCAAAAATGTATTATAGTAAAAGACACAGGGACATTACCCCCAACACAGTGTGCTTCAAACACACTTATCTCATTGTTCCTGCCACTCTCTACAGCAGTCCTGGAAGGCCTCCTCTGTAAATGTCTTTAGTTGCACTGTCCTGCCTGCTTTGATGTCCTGAATTGATTTAAAATATTTACCTTTCATGTTCATTTTGATTTTGGGAACAAGCAGAAGTAGCAGTCTCAGGTCTTGTGAATAAGGCAGATGAGTACGTACCTTAATGTTTGCGCAAATCTGCCTTTCGGTTGAATGGCACCAGACAGCACCATTCACCTCATCTTTGATCAAACCTTGTGAAGACACTCGTGAAAGAGGGCTTCCAGAACTGCTTCAGAAAGTGACACAAATGATGGGATCAGTGTGTTTAAGGGAGTGTTTTGAGGGGAATTAATGGCAACGTGTCATTTACTGTAATACATTTTTAAAATCTAAACACTGTATAGTCTGAGCCTACCTTGTAGTTATACATGAATACACTTCCACACACACAAATGTGCATTAATAACAATTAAAAATACCTTACTACATGGAAAAATAACAAATAATCAAGAGTTAAAAGCAACTGTCAATAGGGACGACTAAGTCTGAGGCTACGAAGATGCTCATCAGTAAGGTCTTTCTATTACTTGGTTGAAAAATGAGCTATCTGTATTATTTAATTAAACAATGTAAAATCATTAAAAAAATACCTTCATATAAGCAAATTCTTTCATGGCAGAGAGACGAGATAAATAAAGCCAAGAAACATTATGCCTGTGCTTATGGTAATCACGCTTGTTTTTCAGATTTCGGAAGGAGGTTCTTCCTAGTCTGTGAAGCTTTAAGGCAAACTGCTGCCCTTCTTCATTTGCGACAATGTAAATATCTGGAATCAAGATTTTTAAAAGATCATTATTATACTTTTATCATCGTATGCTAAAACACTTCTAACTTTATCTGACTTTTTCTTGAATCTGTCATCTTTCCTACTATATACTTGGCAAAACAACTCATTTCCTATGTATTCCCTATTTTACTTTATAAGCCAACATATATTAGTATCTACTACAAAACAAATCAGAGATGTAGTGGTCAAAAAGGTTATCGTTTCCATGATGCTCAATGACCCCAACTACCTATGTAAAAACAATCATTCAATTTAGTGGAGAAACATCTTTTCTTAATGTCATGTGAGAGAAGTGACTTAATATCTTCCTTTTCAAAGACACTAAGTTCAATTCTTCAATTGCTTTCATCAATGTTGCTCAGTTCAAATATAATCCTATAAATAAGAATCTTCTAATAAGCAGTCTTTCAACTATCAAAACAAGATGCTGCTTGAAGTGGTGACATTCAGAACATTCTAGTTACTCATGAAGAAACTCTAATTATTAATTTCTAATAAGAAACACACTGTCACACGCTGATGAAGTTATAAATGAACATGAATATTTTGGAGACAAATCTGGTAAATCAAAAATTTAAATGCCTTTAAACTTTAAGTACTTCTTTCCCTACTATATATTGAATTGCATGTTCCTCCAAAATTCCTATATTGAAGTCCTAATTTCCAGTATAACTGAGGATATGCCCTTTAAAGAGGTAATCAAATTAATAAGTCAAAGAGAAAGACCCCCCTCTATAACTAGAGTCCTAATCAGAAAAGAAAGGCACAACAGGTGGGGGATATAGAAAGTCAGGTATCTGCAAACTAAAGTGAGGCCTTAAGAGAAACTAAACCTGGATCTTGCACTTCTACCCTCCAAAAACTACATTTCTGTTTTTAAGCTCGCCAATCTGTGACATTTTGCTATAGCAGTCCTAGCAAACCAATCACCATTCCAATAATTCAATGTCAAGAATATGTAACTATATTTGCACAAGGATACACACTGCATTGCTACTTACAAAAGTGATGGAAAGTAACTTAAACAACCATTAACTAGTAAAATCATTTATGGAACTTCCATATAATGTGATGTCCTGAAATTATGAGAAAGATTTGAAATGCTGTGAAATGATACCAAGAACGTATCAAGTGTGCAAAAGCCAAATGTAAAGTGTATACTGTTGGTTTCCACTTGTGATTAAAATGGTATATGAACGTTTCCACATACATCTTTAATACATATAAATGTACTTACTCAGAAAATTTCTATAGGATATGAAAAAATAAAGGGTGTTAGCTTTGGGATGTAGTAACAGGAGACTGAAACATGGGTTAGGAATAAGACCAGTTTTTATTGCATTCACCTTTGTACTATTCATCATCTTGCCATGCAATTAATTCCTTAAAAATTAAAAAGCAAAGACTTTAAAAACTGAATTTTTACTTTATTATGACTTGGTTCTCATATATGTTACTAAAATATGTGTAAGAGCCAATTCATGATTTTATAATCAAAAGCAATACTGATTGTATTGTATGCAAAAAACAAAATTAAACAGAATGCCTACCCTACAGTGAATATCTTATACTTTTATTAATGTATTTACTGCATATACACACAAGTAGAATGCTCTATTTAGTGCTTTAGCATTACTTTTTAATACATACATAATCTGAAGTCTTACAAGCCATATAAAGTAGCATAGAAGTCTTTGAGGTCGACTTCTTAATAATTCTTTTACTTCCAAGTTTAATTTTGTTTCCTCAGTTTATATAAATATATACATAAACTACACAGAATAAAAAGCAGTAGGGAAGAAGGTATGATAGAAAGAAAATCACTTCCTGTTCTTTTTTTCCTGTCTTCTCAAAGAGAATAAATTATGCCCAACTATCTGTTCAATGTTATTTATTTATTTATTTTTTTGCGGCACCGGGCATCGAACTCACAGTCTCACACCTGCCAGACAGGCACGTAAGCCACTGAGTCAAACTCCCAGCCCTGGTTTTTTTGAGGCAGGGTCACACTATGTAGCTCAGGCTGGCCTTGCACTGGCATTGTAGCCCAAGCCAGCCTCGAACTCACAACGCTCCACCTACCTCAGCCTCTCAATGTTATTTTTGAAAGCCTTTTTTTTCTCCTTATGTTTAAACATACTCATCTTTGACTTTTTGGTCATTTCACTGTGGTACAAAATGTGTTTTTGGTTTTTAGATATTAACTGTCTTGTATTATTTCCTTGTAGTACATGTTTTAACTATTATAAATGTAGAATTTATCAGATATAAAACAGAACAAATAAAGTATTTGCCAAAGAGCTGAGCTGTTAGAGGACAATCAATTCTTGGTATAACTGAATTTTCAGTGAGGGACTAAGGAAATAAAATAACCTATTAAACTAATGGCATGTTCATAATCTATACTTTCTCCAACCAATTTTTCAATTTATTATTGGAAAATATGGAAAAACTGAAAGAGGAATGCTTTCTCAAGGGGAAATATAAACTAAAGAAAATGCTTCCAACAGGATTGTTAGGACTTACCAGATTCTTTGCCAACACCCATCTGGTTTCCAACAGACTCAACAACCTGTCTAGAAGAAAGTGTTTTCAAAGCTAGGTAGTCATAGCCTGCATTTGTCAACCGATATCCCTGGACAGCTAGGCAAAACGAGATGAGAAAGATCAAATATTAGTTACATTGTAAGAACAAGTCAAAGCAGTTCAGATCTAATAATTTAAAGATGGAAAGTCTTAACTGGAAAAACGAACTACCCAGACTTATGAGTTTCCAATTTCTTCCTATAATCTTCATTTCTCTAGCGTACAGTTACTTAAAGACCCACCTACAGTCATCAGTCTATAAATGTCTGTGCTAAGATATAGAAACTAAAAGGAAGCACTCAAGTTCAGCAATTTTTATACTGATTTGACAAAGAATTGATACCAGCTTTTGTATATCTGTTATTCACTTCTTTCTAGTAATTACTTTTTATAGTTATAAAACTATAGTTCATAAAACTAAAGATCTATGATAGGCTTAAAAATTCGTCCCTCACCATCCATACAGCTGGAGAAGTAATGCTCTAGCATAGAATCCTGTGGTGGACTGAATTTTCCAAAGATGGCAGCAAAAGTATCCCTAGCCTACTCGCTCTTCTGCAGTGCAATCTTGCTACTCCTTTATCCACTTCCTTTAATCTAGTAGGGTCTGTGACTTTTTTTTTTTTTAAAGAAATGCATTATTTATTATTGAAGACTACACCAAAAGAAACCAGTGTAAAGAACCATAAAATACTGTATGACCCTAAATACCAAGTATAACATGCACAAAGCCAAGAAAACTAACAATGCCAGATACTGAATTTCTATTGCATTGTCCTATGAACACACCAACAGGAATAAATTGTTGAGTGCAAATACCATATAGTGCACTATGATTTTTTTGAGAAACAGAATAGGGCAGAATGCTGTGACAGTTCTTAAGTCTCATGCTTCACTAGTCTGGCAATTTCTTTTTCTTGCCTTTTGAATAACTGGTCTGGGGGAAACCAATTATCTGAAAACTCACAAATGATGCATTAAAATACCTACTTTTGGTACGCTCCCAAGCTATGAGTTTATGTTTCACTAATTCTCTTAAAATTTTATTACAGCCACCATGTTTCAGGCTTGCAATAGAAGCAATCAAACTGCAGGGAACTATTTCATGGTTCTTCATGCCCATTTCAACCTGAAATTAAAGGGATTATTATAAAATCATGATCAACACAATACATTTACCAAATCTTCCTAAGAAATTAACTTCTCCTTAAAACTTTCTTGACTATGTAGTTCAACTGTGGTCATGGATAGCTTAACAGCAGGATACATTCTAAGAAATGCTTTATTACTCAATTTGTCCTTGTGTAATAAACATGATAAAAAGTACTAAGAAGGCTTCAGTGTCACTAGACTATATATAGTCCTACAGGATTTACAGACACATTTAATGTCAATGACAAAATGTTATGCAGTGCCTAACTATAATTCCAGGACATAATTTCTCTCTTCTTTAACAGTTTCAATTACAATTTGATATATTTACTGATCACATATTATCTCTCCTCTTCAAGAGTAGGAATTGTGAGCACTTGACAAAGTTAATGGCACATGGCAAGTATTATACTTGTGCTAAGGCACTGTAGAAGGTTCAAAAAAAAAAAAGAAAAAACAAACCACACAAAACTGTAGATATTCTTTATTCTTAGAGAATTAAAAGAAGTATCCCAAGGTCCAAGAGAATTTTTAGCTGAAAGATCACTTTTAAGGAAGAACCAACACTTTCAGAGTGACTTTGTAAGGAAACAGACAAGATACAAAAGAAAAAAAAAAGATTTGGAAATGGCATATATACAAAAAAGTTCTGCGCACAAGGAATAGGTAGTACGTACAGCAGTAACTCAGACGAGATGGCACATATGGTTCATGGAAATAAGGCTAGAAAACACTTCTAAGGCTCTAGAAGACACTTTGAAAAGAAGATGAAGGAGTTTACATTTTATACTAGGATAACAGGAGACACTTGAAGATGTTTAAGCAATGGAGATGCATAGCAGAACTCTTTTTAGGACACTACTTTAGGAAGAATATCAAAATCAGCTTAGAAAAGGCAAAACAGAAAGATTAAGACAGCATTGCAGCTCAGAGGAAACAGTAACCAGAATTGGGCAAACAGTAATAGTAGTAGTAATGGAGAGAAGGAATTAAAGATCTTGTGATTGGATGTGGGAGGGTAAAATGAGCGGAGAACATCATAGTATGAAGCAAAGAGACTTATAAAATTATATATTTCAGTGGAGTTTGGAAAAGGTGGAAAGGAGTAGACAAAATTGATGAATTTGCTTTGAGAACACAGTCAAATGAGGATGTTCAAAGGGAAATTAGAATGGGTCTATGCATAGAAATGAAGTTGTAATTACAGGAAAACACTGCCAATTAAATCTGACAGAGGTGAAAAATGAACTGTGAAGTAGATGTAATTACCAATCAAGAGATAAATGAGGGGAAAAAAATGAAAGCCCAGGGGACATAATTTTGGGGAGAATTCATAAGGTAAGGGCAGCAAGTAAAAACAATGTAACTGACACAGAGGAGCCAAAGAAGCTAAGGGGAAAGGAAGTCAAAGAATGGTAACAACACTAGTAAGATTCAAAGGAGACTAAGAAGTTGTACTTAAATGACTAGATCACTTCTTGATGAGATTCAAAAAGAATTTAAATACTGCAGAATTAAAGTTTTGGAAGATAAATTCAGTATTTTGGTGTCTCAACAAAACTTTGTACTTTAGGCTCAACTTTATACTTTGCCCCTGCCTTCTCTAGCTCCTAACACTCTTCTTTATTCCCCTATTTCAGTCAGGGGTACTGAGAAATTAATGAAAGTGCTGAGGAAGTAAAGAAAGTATCTTCCAGAGATGACAATAGGTATTAAAAGTCAAGAGAATTGAACAATCTACATGAGAAAGAAAACTGTGTTCCAATTTCATACTGACCTGGCATCTGACAGTTTACCCTGTAAGTGTCATATATTTTAAGACTAATTTCAAAATTCTCCACACAGTCTTAAAATAATACAAGAATCATTAAGACTAATATTATATATACTATTGTATAATCCCATGTTACATTCTTTAACAGGGGCTCACTCCACTACAACAGAATGGTTCTTAAATAAGTGTATTGATTTATTCTGCAAATGCCTAGCTGTAAGTATATAAGGAATGGTTATTATTATTTTTTTGCTATGAGACTAAGACTATAAAGTCTGATTTTGTTACTTTCTCTTTAAAAACATTCAGTGCTTCCCAATATTTACCAAGCCTGAATAGCGAGGTACATGATTTAGCTCTCACTTTCCAGTTCCATTTCTATGCTCCAGCTATTACTTTTCTTCAAAAACTTTCCTCCTTCAGGGCTTTTACAACTTATAGTTACCTCCCCTGCCTCCACCTCTTTCCAAACACATAAATGGGCTGGCTTCTTCACATATAGTTACTATCTTCTATTCATTTTTTCACTTAGCTAATATTATTTATTCACTGTCTGCAAAGGGCCAGTAACTTACATTTTTTAAAAAAAGAGCACGTAAACTTCAGTTACAACTGTAAACAGACAAGCTTTTCACAACCAGTCTTCCCATTCCTTCATCCAATGCACCTATTTTCTATTTCATTATCCTTTGTTATCTTCATAGCACTTATTACCCGATGTTATCTTCCGTGCTCATTCGTTTCTTTAAGGATGAAAGGGTATCTTCGTCTCCTTATGTTTTGCACCCTGCCCGATCTCCTGAATTTGGTATAAAAACCCGACATATGTGTTTTCTGAATGAATGAGTCTGTGAGTGGGAAATTTAACGCTCTAGATTTATACGTAATTCTATCAGTAGGGGACCTAAACCTCTTCTGGATGAGAAGCCAGGGGTCAGAGAAGTTTCCCGGCCAGAGAAATGGAAATGTCTCCCAAACTCAAGAAGGGCAGCCGAAAGGAAGGAAATAATTAGAAGAGGGGACCACTGCTATACTCGAGGGGCGATAAGCTCTTAAACAAAAGCTTTTTAAAAATCAGCATCTCCAGGGTTCTTTAAGGAAATCCCTTATTTCCAAGGCAGTCTCTGCCATGCCCCAGAGACCCGAGCGCGCCCGCTCAGCTCCCAGCAAACAGGAGAACGACGCGACAGAGGAAGAGACAAGGGAGAAAGGGAAAGGCAGGCTCCTTACCGCGGTCAAGACCCTGAAGTCATCCCGGCTCAGGTAACGCAGCTTAGCCACATTAACCTTCCCCATGGCGGTGGCAGAACCAGCAGGAAGGAGCTCTCGCGACAGCCGAGACGCGCAAGGCTGCTGGGTAATCTCACGCGCTTTACGGAGCCTCCGAGGCTGCGCCTGCGCCGTCGGACTACGGGTCCTTGTTGCTAGATAAAAAAGCTAATTGTCACTTGCAGAGGAAAGTACAACATCCTCTTTGTCTTATGGAACGGTCTACATTAAAGAAAAGCATATTCTGTTTCTGTTCTGTCAAGTGCCTGAATTGGCAGATCGTAAGTGTTCTACAACACAGTTTGTTTTTCGTATCTGTCAAGACTTGCTGTTTGAAAGACGCCTCTGGTTTCTGAGAGAATTTGGCATTTTAATGGGAGGAGCAACTAGATAGAGATGGGCGGAGGAAATGACACGGAGCTTAACCAATGCTGTTCCTGATAAAGAAACTGTAGTGACCCAAGCAGTCTCTCCCTTTACTGCCTCTGCAGCTGGCATGTAGGGGCACGGTCAAGAGCTCTGTTGCGTTTGCTCAGGCCCAGCCTTCCTGGGGTCTTCGGCTGGATGCGGCGCCTGTGTCTGAGGGGTTTAGGGGCGCGGGGCTGTAACCTCTCGGCACCCAATTATAGGGCACTGTGATGCAGGGACGGACCTCTTCTATTCCAGTGGGGGTCCACCAACCATTTAAGGGCTCAAGGAGAGCTGCCCACGGTGGGTCCGCAAGTCCTCTCTGTGACCCCAAGACCTCCAAAAGGTGCGAAAGGGCAAACAGCTTGGACCCAATAAAGAGAATGTTTCCCATACCTTCCTTGCAACAGTAGCAAGTAAACTTGCATGATTTTTTTTATTTCCGTCTTATTTCATAAACTATATTTTAAATCTTTAAATAGTAAGCATTTCGTTAATCTGTCACGTTAAATATCGCGGGTGCTATATATTGTTACCTAGGATTGTGGTCCGTTTCAGCCTTGGCCACATTTCCCAGCCACTGGTGTTTAATCACTGAGTCCAGTCTCAAAACTTTTGAGCTTTAACGTTGGAATTCGCTTATTTACAGAGTTCCACTTTTGCCTCTAGGTTTACATAGATCAATATGCCGATTTTCTTCCTCTTCAAGATTTTTCCTCAATGTGTTGCTCCATTGAAACACAGAGCTAGCCCTTTAATAAAACACTGGATTTGGGAGGCAGGCTGCTGACTATAAATTGTCCTGCCTTTCCGCTTGGAAAGTTGGTATTCTCAAATAGCGAGGGAAGATCAATCTTCTGTCCTCTCCGCGATAATCTTTGGTTTCTTTATTTGAATGTAGGACTCTGACTAATCATCTCCATTTAAATGGAATTTTTGTTTCTTATGAAAGAAACGAAAAAGAAAAATTTAAAGCAAATGACTTCTAGAGCAAGAATGGAAAGGTGAGCAGAAGTCATTTGGGTGTTTACTCCTAATATAACACTTTAACAAGCATTGCTAACCTACTGTGGCGCAATCCTCACATTATTTCTCATTGCTACTGTATAAGCAGCCACCAATCATTAGTGGATTTGGCTAGAATTGCAATCCGAGTTCTGGAATTTGGATTAATCACATTGATTTCAGTATCTCTACTTTCAGTATTATTTTTAAATGAAATCCTCATAATAATCAGACTGACAAGGAGTCAAATGATTCAAGTTTAGTTCCATTTTTGTTTTCCCCTCTATCATACCGCACTTAGTGATGACTAAAAACAAAAATATATAGTATTTTTTATTGACTACGTCAATATTTGTTCACGTATATGTCAGACTTTTTGGTAGGCCTTGAGGAAACTCAATTCCTAACTGTAAACCTCATGGAGGAAGGAGATGAATAAAAACTTAGAGTGTGAAACAGAAGTGCAAGGAGCTTATGTCATTGTTTCTTATTGTTTCCCCAGACCTCCCTGGTGCAATCACACTCAAATACACAAGCTGCAGCTGTTCTTAGCTGTCTTCAGAGTAAAGTTCAAATGTCTTAATGTAGCATTCAAGATCTTTAACAACCCTAATCATTGCTTTCAAGTAGCTTATGCTCTTTACTAAGTTGTTTTTTCTTACATGACTCCCTTATATTCTTTTTTCACTGACTTTCCCCTTCACCTGTAATGCTTACCTCCTTTACCCCTTTTCTTATTTGTTCTTTTTCCAACTACAATATTATAAATTCTACCTATCATTTCTTCAAATTCCATGCACCCTAGAGAGCTTTTCTTTATTCTTTCTATTTCTACTTATTTCCTAGGGCTGCTGTAACAAATTACCACAGTCATTATCAATTAC